>JXSR01S010431.1:28373-49580 GCA_000969725.1 Ophiothrix spiculata
CAATATCTTGATTAATATTCATGATTCTCCTTACTGACCCATCACCAACTTCTTGTCAGATGACATAGCAATTCCATCAGTAGGCGTTGAAGATCGGTGGATGCCAGTCTCAGGCCACCATCATTCCAACACGCTTACAATAAGAAATTGCTTTTTAAAATGGGGTGTATGGCAAGGCTAGCGGATTTTTTGTACAGGTTTTAATGAGAGGGTCTAGGGATGACACATATCTAAAATGCAAACCAAATATAAGATTAGCTCTAAAACATCAAATGATATTGCCAGACCTGCCAACCTCTGAATCCCAGAATGTGGGACATCTAGCTCCCGGGATCTAACTTTGGGATGAGGGACATTACAATGGCATGCATAGCAAAAATCAGCAAGTAAAAGGTCAAAATGAGGGGCATCTCAGATTTTAGTTCTTTTTTATTTATCAAAATGAGAGATTGTCCCTCTAAATGTGGGACAGTTGGTAGGTCTGAATTGCTTCGTCATACTGTAACATTGTTTCTCTCAAATATCAGACTTTCAAATTCGCTATTAGATTACCCTTCTTTGGTGATGGCTTTATCGTGCTATTTCTGTATACGGAAATTACTAGTTCGATAAACGATTTTAAAAATATATTTGTAATGCTTGATAATATCTAGGGCACAGGGCAGGGCAACTTCAATTATCATTCTCCTTAATTACAAAATAATAATAGGACATATCTTTCTGAAAAGGTTAAAAGTAACTTGTTTGTCAGTGTCCTAAATATGTGACGTATTTCGGCATAGGTAATTCATGTTGGCAAAGTCGGAAATGAGGTTTAAGTAGCATTATGCAACTGAGTTCATTACCTTTGAAAAAATTATTATACCAATATTATTATTAAGAAATAAGATACTCAGTATTAAGCGAGATATGAAGAAAACATGTTGGATAATTTAAGAAAAACTTTTCTATCACGTTTTTCAACTTCAATACTTTTACAGTAAAAACTCCATATGTGTGGTGCTCTGGCATAAGTCGCGATTTTCAAAATTGATTTTTTAACATATTCTAATTCTCTATAATCTCAGATTTTGAATGATATATAATATGTCATACTTTCTTTCTACAATTTTCATTTAGAGATCGAAATACAAGACAGTCCACTCAAAATCTGGGAATAACAAATTGTCGCAAATCGATTTTTAAATTACTGATTACTATAGTGTATAATAGCAAAACGCGATCAATAACCCGTGAATAATTGCACTTCCCGGCATAACTGACCTTCAAAACGCCGGGTATATATTGACACTTGTACATTAATGCGTTTTATGTCAAAAAACGAAATTTGATCTTTTCACCATATTTTTACTTTAGCAGCCATTTATTCAAAATCTTCAATCGCGACTTTCCGCTCATTATGCCAGAGCACCACACATATAATAAAATCTTAATGATAATGAAAAATAATGTTTTTCAACTTTCAACACTTTCACAGTAAAAACTCTATGTAACGAAATGTGGTTTAATAAAAGTTCTGCTATAAAAAAAGTATTTTGACTGTACCATATAACATACCTTTTGCTTTTTAAACCCTGTTATAATACATTTTTGCCCCAGCATCTCTCTGATGACGAGTTTCCACTGTAATTTGAAATTACTACCTTGGGCGACAAGTAGCGCCTTTTGCACAAACAGGTTGCATTTGAATTTGTCTCTGCTATGGATTAAACTAATATAATTATGTTACTTTTGACCTTTCACCAAGTATGTATTCAAACACATAATTAATGTGATGCCATAAGCATTGTAATCAGATCATATATTTGCTGATGTAAGCATAAAAAACATGTAAACAGTGTTGCCAAAAAATGTCAGAAATGTTAAGAATTGGTTTCTGATCAAAACATACTGCAACAAGTGGGTGTCTGTAGGCCATGACATACATAATTTCAGTTCTAGTCAAAATGATAATTCATTTTTGTAATTGACAGAAAAATGTTTCGTGTTTCAAAACATACTCATTTATCAAGCAAAATGATTTAGGGTCTTAAAATATAAATGAAATGAAATTTGATTCATGTGGTACTCATGTAAACTATGTCAATTGTATACGAGTTTAGTAAATAGATAGTGGTGTACATTTTTTTTTCATTATTTGTTTGACCCCAATCTAGAATAAAATTGGTGCAATCTTGTAATAATGATCAAAAATATTGTGCAGCAACTAAATAGTGGCAGTCACACCCGAACACTTAAAGTAATGAAATCACCAGTGTCATTAAATTACATATGTGACCTGTCATATCGAAAGGTACCTTAAAGTCGGCATAGTAAATTACGAGATATGGACCATTGAGGCTGAGCATATAGTAAAAAATCACGTCCAAGGTTAAATTTCTAATTTCATCTGAAACGTTACCTTTGAAGTGTATTCTATCATATAAATCAGGTTCCAACATCAAAACCATAAGACAAATGTTTTAAAAAATGAAAAATACAAAAATCCTTTTCAGAAGGCTTATTGCAATAATTTGTGGTAGAAATGAAATTAGAAATTCAGCAGATACCGATCAGACACTGGCCGGTGACCGGATGGTGTCTGTGCGGAGACCGGGCAGTGTCCGCAAGCTGTAGAGTTGCTGGAAGCATCGTCTTGTATACGATGCCTTCATCTATGGTCCAATAACAACCGGCGCCTTACTGGTGACCGACCAGCAACGCAAGCATTCACCAGTGTCAAACCGATATAATACCAATGTTGCGGTGTTGCAGCTTCCTTTCGGTGACCGGTGGTGATGTGACAATAGCACTAGCAATATGCAATATACAACTGAGCTTTGCCTGTGCACTGGGCCAAAATCCAAGGCCAAACTAATCTGTCAATCAATGGCATGGTTGAGCTGCTACATCTTGTCCAACCCATTGTTCTGCCTATAGCCATTGTGTAACACCCAGGCTAGCTTCACCTGGTAACATACACCTGTGGGCTTTGATTGTGTCAATGACACCTGTCAGTGGTAATATGCAGGGAAACATACAACCTGGACTGGGACCAGCAGTGGTTATTTTGGTGAGTTAATAAAAGGTGAGTTACTGGAGTTAAGCCACCTTCCATTTTTCTACCAGTGCTACTCCAGGAACATCAATCAAAAATTTTGCCCAATATCATTTTTCTTCTGTTTATGGAATTACCAATGGTGACAATTTCCACTTCTCCTTGGGCGTTGGAGCACAACTAGGCCACAACTTTGTGCAGCCATCCGCAACCTGGCTCCAGCCTTGATTTCCCGCCAAGATCATTGTAAAATATTCATTAAGGCCGCACAAAGTTATGGCCTAATTGTGCTCCACCGCCTTAAACAGATCTGTATTTTGAACATTGTATGTTTGACTTGTGAACCTATTTAGGACAGAGTGAGTGGGTCATCGCATGATGCCAGATGCACATGACTGAGTTTTTAACTTGCTAAAAGGCAAGTTAAATCTTTTGAATCGATGTAACTTGACTAACAACGACTTTTCTCAGCTATCATCTTTAAATGCATTGAATTTGTGTTTACTTTACCGTGTCCTCGATAGGGCATTCAATAATTGAAGTCAAGTTAATTTCAATTTGACTTCAAAATCAAAGTGTGTGTGATCAGTCGCAAGTGAAGTTACTTTTTGCTAATCTAGAGTCCCCTTTGTAATTAAAAGATGAACTCAATATGTTTTTAATGTGTCTGAATGCGGTACAATTGTAATAATGTGTAGCACCACTTTTTGTACCAAATCTAGGTCACAAGGTTCATTATAAATAGAATTATTATCACCATTATTGTCATTTTTCAATATAATAGATGACAATTACTTCCAAAAGATTCACTTCAGTGACCATTGACTCTTCACGATCTATTAAAAGTAGTCCATCCAGATGGACCTCGCTTGTGAGGTCCATCTAGATGGACTAATTAAAAGTAAGCGGCTCACACCTATAGCTGTTTGCTAGCTCACCACGACTTTACTCACTAATCCATCCCTCTTCTAACCAAGAAATCACTGGATGTGAAACACCCATTGTTTACAAGGTGTGTATCTCCAAAGTAAATTGTGATTGTTTTCACACAGTGGCACACTCGTGGGTAGTTTTGAAGTGTTGCTGGGATAATGTGGTTCTAATTAGCGGAGTACCTAATTACACTGCAATCTCATTAAGGTTGGTAGGAGTAAAACAGAGGTTTGTTGTCCAAACGAGAAATTAAATGTTCCAACTACGTGCTGTTTCTAAGTTAACCTGTCATAAGCCAAGACAATGCACCCTATTGTCTGAAATACCTGCGCTTAAATCATTTGTAATTATTTTCTGATAAAGATGTTGGAATCAACAGGGGTGAGAATTAAATAGGGCAAAAACCGTGACTTAAATATATGTGTAATTGACAGTTCTAAATGTGATATACATGCGGTGTGATCAGTTCGTGAGAGAAAAACAATTTTATTCTTATATGAAAACATCAACTTATATATGTGATGCGTTACAGCAAAAGGTACCTTAAGTCGGAAAATCACATTTCTAGATAATACGGGCAGCTGAAGTTGGAGTGATGAACAGGTTGATTTTCCAATTTCCTCATAAGTATTATCTTTGAAGTTTATTTATTCTGTGAAGAAAATTACTTTTCATGTGCATATAAACACATTCTAAATGTGCATATTTAATGATTATCGTCAGCTAAAGGCAATCATAACTGGCGATTACCGATAACTTTAAATCTGCTTTTCTCAGAATGACCATTTTTCAATCGGACTTACCATTCAAAACATTTTCACATAAGTCCAAAATGGATCGTCCTATATACTCATGATTGTGATGTAATTTTAAAACTCAGATCACAGGCTTTCCATTCATGCCAAAAATTCCATTTTCATTTTATGGACTGATTCAGAGTCCTGTACTGATTTGTATACTTGCTACTTAATCCATTGGCCATATTGCTAAGCAGTTAGCAGGGCTCAAACTTTAAAATTATGGACTGATCCGGAGTCCTGCACTGACTAGTATGCGTGCTACTCCATTGGCCATATTGCTAAGCCTTAGCAGGATTCAAACTTGAAATTTATGGACTGATTCGGAGTCCTGCACTGACTACTAGCATCCTTGCTACTTACTGCATTGGCCATATTGCTAAGCCTTAGAAGGGCTCAAACGTGAAAACTACTAACAATGTTTGCTACCCCATAATTTGGTCGATGGTGTCTAGATGTGCAAATCTGTGTATATGACACATAGAACTGTATGGATTGACTATAAATGGCATATTTCTGGTGGTGGTGGAAAATTGGAACTCGGAACTAGAGCAAAAATGATACCCTGTGTGATTCTTCAACACAGCCATCTGCATGCTTGACATGCATCTGGAGTGAGTCATGATGCTTCGTATGACGTCATTTTGCCCACGTTCTGAACAATTTTCCACAAATGACCAATGCCCATTTTACAAATGGTCTATAAGAACCTTCTTTTGTACATAACAAACCACTGACACACTATAATTGTACTTGAATAAACATTAAAAATACTTTTCTTTTTTCTTTAAATTTGAAAAAGAAAGGGAATTTTTAAAAAGAAAGGGTGAAAAGGGTAACCTTATTCCTTCCTTTATATTTGTGCATTCGAATTTAGGCCATGAGTTTGTTGGGTTAACTGTTTAACAGCTATCAAGTAAAAAAAAGTACAAATATATAGTCTTCTGCATGATTCATTGCCTTCTTTTTCAATAAATGTTACAATTATACAGGGCAATCAACTCCGATTGTAAGTTTGTCCGATGCATGACCTCCTAGTCACAGCTACCGTTACACACCACCATTGGAACTTTCAACTTTCCATACCCCAATACAATAGGGACAGACCTACTTTCACTCTGTCTGGTACAGGTAACATACTGAGTTGGCAAACGCTTAGCAAATCACGCAAAACAGACGAGAGCTTGTACTGAAACAGTTTTGTACTTGCATGTGATTGGACGGACATAAAACAAGAGTTTGACGGGGAGAATCAGTTGACAAGACTCCCGACTGACTAATCATATTCCCACAATCACACGCTGTGTCGGCTCATCATCAATTTTACAGGGCAATTTCATAATGGATAGATCATTGCGGGGGATCATCAGATTAAACTGCCATCTAAAGCTTATCTACTAAGAGGTATATTGTATATCAAAACTTTAAGGAAATGCAGACCAAATATAAATAAATAAATAAATTACTGTGCATTTCATTACCAAGAAGTACTAAAAAGATCAGTTGAAAGCAAATCTATTGCTTTTCAAAATTAAATGTCCAATCTCATTAGTTGATTATTGAAAAAAGCACCTTAAAGTATAAAACAGGAAAATCAAATTTGTGTCAAATGATATTGGTAAATAGAAGTTGCGGAAATCGAGCAGATATATATAGGAGATTTCAAAACTTATGAGTGTATATATTAACAAAACATACTTTTAAGGAAAAAAACTGTCTACTTACAAAATCTGAAAAAGATCTAATATTTTAATTTCAAAGTCAAAGAAGCAAGCTAAATGTACTGTTTCGAAAACAGAAGATGGGAGAAGAGTATTAAGGTTTGAAATGCCTGGCAAAAGCAGTTGACCTCGGTTTCCATGTTTCTTGATTTGCATTTTCCCCTATATTCTTCTAAACTTGAAAACCACATCAGGAAAAAAATGGGAATTAGTCTGTTAAACTTGTAAGGGTGCTGAATCGAAGGTTGATATCATGACACCAAAACATTCAGGTCTGCAATGTTTCAAAAATACATGAATTTTGTATCATAAATTAAATTGCAATTTATTCTAGTTTAAAATTGTGGCAAGTGTACTCCAAATTAGGTTGCTTCAAGTTAATGCCCCCAATAATGATGGACTTATAACATGCAGGAATGCCTCAATGATTTATTTTTTAAATAAAGGTAACTAAAAGTTCCGTTTGTAAACTTGTCAGGTAATAATTGTGATGTTGCCAATTTGAACAAACAATTTGTTTATGAATATGGAGCTGGCTCTGAAAGCATACATACTGAACATTCCATAATGTACATTTGCATAAGTTTAATGACAGAATAGTTACCATTTTGGGTAAAGCAATTTGGCAAGCAATTTTGTTATGAATATGGACTTGCTTCTTGTCTTCTGCAAGCCCGGGGGGAGGGCGGGGTACTCAAAAAAATGTTGGTAGGTATGTGAGATCCGCGATCTCCAACATAGGGTCTTGCGGAACAGATTTTTAGTCAAAAATAGGGTATATATGGAACTGATTTTTCCCGAATTGAGGTCTCAAGAACTGCTTTTTTTACATAAAAATATGACTATGCAGACCTGAAAATTGCTCAAAATTAGGTTGAAAACATGGTAAAACACACTTTTGAGTCATTTTCTTTAAAAATGATCTTGAAAAGAGCATCTTGGGGAGCGGAAGAGGAGGCTTGAAAAGGGGGTCTTGAGGGCGGCACAAACCCGTACCTTCCGTCAATGTAAGTACCCCCCTGGGCCGCAAGCACACACTCTAGACACTTCATAATGTACTGGTTTACCGACAGGCAAAGAACAAAAGTCGCGAACAAAAGTATCACCGCCTGGGATGGACACTGATACCATTTGTCAACTGGGAGGATGCCACAAATTGTTTGATTGTCTTACTGATTTGTTGTCAGGTATGTGAGTACCACCTGTGAATTCAAGCAATACCTCCCATTTTGTGTTTATTATAAAAGTGCATTGCCTGCATTCCACATACCAACATGGAACCCAACATTACAAGTTTGAACACTAAATAAAACAATAAAACACCTACCATCGAGAGGAGATAATGACATGATAAGAATTGACTTTGAAGTAATTTTATTAACATTGGGACTCTCCCCAAGAAGTCTGAAGTATCTCATTTTCAGGATCTCATTTTATATTTGATAGGTGCCAAATGGATTGCTCTATTTGATGATGGATTCCAAGGAGGGAGGGAGGAATGATAAGCAGCACTTGGACATGATATTTGTGCTTTGAAATAATGCAACCATGCGTATGTTCACACACAGTCACTTAAACCCTCGTGTGATCATTAGCTGAAGTTCAGTTTAATCTTCATGCATCTAGGCAAATGATGGATATTATCTTTGAATAACATATACATATTTTGTTTTTTAGTTTTTAACTCCACATTTAAAAATTATTATCACTTTCTTTGAAGTTAGCAGCAAATCAAACAATTTGAAATTGAAGTTCCTGATTACAAAGAACATCCTTTTCAGTGTTTTTGTTTTTCAAAATGCACTGAACTTGTGTAATTATTTTTTAGTTGTAAAACTGGTTTCTGACATACTTTTCTTTGTTTCTATAACAACAAAATAGGAACTAATTGTAGGATAAACATATGTTAATAGAGCAATAAATGTTAACAAACAGTAATGTAGGCCTACTTAATTTTATGATCTGAGGATAAATCTTTAAATTCTTTAAATGGTTTGCTAACTTTAATGCACAATTTAATGAGCATGACAAATATGTTTTAATTTGATTTTACATTAATGGCTTTATTTTAATGACTCTAATTTGTTTGCCCATAATCTATGAAGAATGTACGCATATCCTAATTTTTTGGAAGCTAGGTGGGATTTAATTTGAATTTTTCGAAATTAATGATCTATAACCTTCTTGCCTGTCTGGAGAACACACGTTTCCTTGTTTGAACACAGCAAAACGACATATTAAGTCATCATTAAGGTTATTTTGTGTTATTTCCAATGAAGATTACATATATACATGAATAAATTTGTTCACACATGCAAAGCAATATTAAACTTGAAACTATTTTTATCCAATGCTTACAAATGAATGAGCAGGATAAAAAATTCATTCTACAGTGTGTCCCAGAATGAAGTTATCAAGATTTCAACGCTACACAATTCAAAAACCAAATATTGTCAGTCAATGAAACTTAGTGACAATCATGCCCAATGTCTTGACTTACTGTGGTGAAAAAATAAAGAAAATCCATGCATTACTTTTCTAGAAATGAGCATTTGAAGCTCCATAGGGGTTTGGACACTTTTCCCAGTTTTGGAAAGTTGTATATAAAAATTCCACAGAGATTTGCAGCATAACCATGCAAAGAAAAACGTCATCTTTACAGACAGTCGTGATAATATTTGTTATTATAAGTGTCTTTTGTTTTCAAGATTATAATTAACCTAAATCTGGTTCTTTTTCATATGTAAAATCATTTAACATATTTTATTAGGTATTCGTTTAGGAAAATCATTCAGTGGGCCATTTGAAAATACGCTAAAGGGCTGTTTAACTGGTAGCAGTGGTTGTAGGAATAAGGTCATTCAAAGCAAATATAACTCCTCATTGGTCAATGTAGAAAAGAGTATCATGATTGACCAATACCTGGAAAGTGCAGATATCATTGAAACAATGGAAAGTTTTATTTAACATTTCCAGGAGCCAGGTATTCCCATTGCATATGTAGCCCATCTTAAAAATGTCAGAAAAAAAGAAGCTTATGGTATAGGTATGAAAGAAGGAATTGAAAAAAGAAGCATGTGGATGCCAAGGTAGAAGCCAACTTATAACATTCTGCTGAACCTTTATGAAGACTCCAAGGCATCATCAAGGAGAGGCAACATGCGAAACAAAACAGAAATGTTGGGTAAAGATGATATCCAAGCTTATATACTTCCGCTGCAAATTACCGCTGGATTTATACAACCTCTCCAAACTGGGAAAAGTGTCCAAACCCCTCTGGAGCTTCAAACGCTGACTCCTAGATAAATAAGGCATGAATTTTCTTTATTTTTGCACCAAAGCAAGAAGAGACATCAAGTATGATAGTCAGCAACTTTCAGTGTCTGGGGTATTTTAGTTTTTGAATTATGAGGCATTGAAATCTTGATAACTTCATTCTGGGACACACTGTATGCATGTTATATTGGCAAATGTCTAATGTTTAATATTATATCAAAATTAGGCCAAATAAATACAATTATTATAAAAAAACTAAGTCTCCACTCTAAGTATTTCAGCACCTAAGAATTGGATCGTAAATGGTGTAATGGTTGATAACAATTGCACCCACAAATGGCGCAAGATGGTGCAAATCGCAAACCAAAAATAGTGTTATGTTTGTAATAACAAACTAGGTATCAAAGAGTAGCGTGATTTAATGTTAATTTATACCAAGTCTTTGCCTATTCTCTCTTGTTTTTAGACCTTTTTATGCAAATCATGTACTGCATGTCAGATGACTAACACCAAGTGAAAAGGGACCCTTACTGGCAGAGTTAAATGGCATAAGTTCTGCTGAAAATGACACCTTTTACCAAAAATGTTGACGCCGCTGGTGGGTCAAAATTAGACCCATTTACTCTATTTTTATGATGAGCATGCCTACCACATTATTCTTTGAACGACACAACAGGTCTCTTAAACCTTTTTTATGAAAATAATATGAATATATGAGGCGAAGAGGTGAAAAGAATAGGTTCAAGATCTTGCATTTAATAGCAAACAACTTACAAAAAATTAACAATCACTTGAAACACCTTTGCAAACGATGAACAATGATGTTTAACACTGTTCATACTTTAAGTCTACAAAGTTGTTTTTATGTTGACTGAAAATGGGGAGAGGGTGGATGGGGGTGTGTATTCAAAGATTCTTTGGTGTATTGCATTATTTTCAAGTATTGTTATTTATTGTACATTTGCAGCAAATTTAAAAAAAAAAATATGTATTTAAAAACTCCATCTCCTCTTTAAATTGTCCTCTAAATGCCCTTGCAAGTCTTCATTTTCAATCACACCTAAATCAATAGCTTGTAAATTGATGCATGGTAGAAAATTAGTACAAAGAGTTCAGATAATTGTTCCACCTGATTTATTTCTCAGTATTCATCAGCGGTGTAGGATTCCTGACTGCTGGTGAAATATTCACCTGAACTTTCCATATTTATGGAGGATTAACAATAATTATAGGGAATAGGCGAACAGAAGTTAAGAATGCTTTACCCTAACTTTACTGTTTTGTCTTCATCATTAATTAATAGTGACAACAGTGCATGTTGATTTTCAAGCTATGGAAACAGAGGGTGATTCAAGGTCTTCCCATCATGCACTGGATTCAAAGACTTCCCATCATACAATCATGGATGTGGATGTCTCAACAACAAGCAAGCCTCAATGGGAGTCTTGAACTTATCCTCGTCTTTTTACATCAAGGATCGTCAGCCATTCAATGTCAATGTTAAGGTTGCAAAAGAAAGAGCACAGAACCTTTGGTATATCTTATTTGTTGAAAGTGAATCTTCATCTTTTACAGAGGTAATGTAAATGAAGTGAGAATGTTTGTGTAGGATGTTCAGGACCATAAATGAATATGAGTGCAGGCTTTAGGAGGGTAGATAGTAGACTCCCATCGACGCTTGCAATAGGTGTGATTGCCAACAAATACTTGACTTGCAGGGGAATATTTAGCAAGGTCAAAAGGTCAATTTATTACTCTTATTTGCAGAGTGAAAATTACTCCTCAGTATTGTTTTCATTTCAAAAAAATCAGTTCCCCCTTCCCCCTTTTTAAGGTAGCTTTCATTTGGATAGCCACCAATTTAATACATTTTCAATTGCAGGTTTTCTATTTGGTGTTTTGGTTTTAATGTTTCATCTTATCATTGGCAATAGTTTTTCTATTGTAAAGCTGTGGAGGTCACAACTGAAATAGAATTACGGGAAGTCCTTAAACAACTACACCACTCTCTAATTACTTAAGGGTGTAAATCAGTTTAAAAAGGCAAATATTCATTCACAACATTGAAAACAACCATGGGAACACCACCACCTTGAATTGGACAATTTTAGTCAGTCCTCTGTAATACAAGACAGGCCATCTGGTACTGGCCAACTTCTAAAATTGATTCATATTCTTTAATACCACCAAAGTTTCCTGTTTGAATCCATGAAGTCTGTACCTATCAGTATTTAAGGTCCCCATCACAAAAACGTGTCACAGATCGGTGATTATTATTCTTCCACTTACAAACCAATACAGTCCCAGTTGATATAACTAACAATTACCTAATTGTAAACAGTTTAACCAGTTTCACTTAACATGAAAGGGTAAACCGGCAATGAGCGGCTAAATGGCTTGTATTGTGTGCTCTAAGGCTTGCTTGCGCCAGTATCTGTTGACAATAATTTCAATTGCCTGTGACAATATTAGGGAGCGATTGTGTTAGGTGCTGGAGGACATAGGAAGTATTTATTGACACAAGTACTTGATATATTGCTAGCTTGATAGCTTTGCCTTTTCATACCGACTTTCCTTTCTTTCTTTCTGTAGATCAAAGTGAGCGTGAAGTTTTCGAGCAAAGTTTGTCAAGATCATGGGAGTATGATGTCATGGTAGAATCTTGGCACCAGAGAAGAGGACCATTGGGAATACATTGAAGAACAAAGGCACCAGAGAAAGCTTATACCAACCCAGGGATGTGCGACCTATGTCATTAACCTGATCAACACCTTCGCAAATATGATGCTATTGTTACTTTTGTGCAGTTCAGGAAAAAACAGTTGTTTAATTCTGATTACTCATCAAGAGTCGGCTAACTTTTATGTCCTCAATGGTAAGAAGTAAGCTTTACCCACTCCTTTGTGGGTCTAAGATGGAGATTTGTAGGACAGGAAGTTATGTGTAGGGTGCAAAATTTTGTGTTATCAAATGCTCTGCAAATATATCAATTTTTAGTGGCATTGAATTTAGCAATCAAAGTACCCAAACCTTCAACCTCCAACATTCTGCACACCTCTCACTTTAAACATCTCCTTTTACAAACAATCAATAAGACCATTAACATATCGACACTGGCTCTGTCGGTGACAAAGACATGATGTGTAACACTCTTAAAATGTTCTGTGTCATAAGAAAATTTGACTTCCCAAGATGAATTCTTCATGCGAGTGCAAGAAAGTCTTAGAAAGAAGAAGTCTCTGCCATATGTGATATTTAACAGCTTGTCACTGGAATATGACAAAACCTTCAAATCCATCTCCCATATGTCTAATGGTTCTTCAGGTGACACCCATCACCTGTAGGACCATTTTAAGAGCCACTTACCCAAAAGTGGACACCATACAGAATGCAATGCAAATTTATATTAAAAAAATGAGTTATTGCATAGGCCTATATGACTTTCTTTCACTCACCAGACAAAATTACCTTGTTTTGTGTTTGAAATTACAAGCAACAATAACCTCCTTGGGTTTAATTGGTAAGTATATAGATGGAAGAAAATCCATACTGAGGTTAGCGCTACTTTCAAGCATTATGGCTTAAATTTACCAAAAACAATCTAAATATCAAACACAATATTGTATTACTATCTATGTAAACAAACTGCGGCTATACCGAGGTCTTCCTGTAGATTTAGAGAGGAGATCACCGACTCAGCATTATTTTTATTCACTGTATGGAGACAAAATTGGGAGTATTCAAATTTGTTCCGAAGTTGCGTTGTAACTTGTCGCAATTGTTGCGCGCCCAAACCTTTTATACCTGCTTTGTTTCAGAACATTTTTTGTGTATGTACGCATGCTGGTTAAATCAAGGCACACCTAAATGACGCATCTTTGATGAGGTCTAAGAAGACGTAAAAGAACAAAGATAGCGCCCACTTGTGGTCAGTCGAGATTCGGCTTGTCTTTAATAGGACCTGAATACCCCAATTTGAGCCCCATGGCTGACAACGCCATTACATGGACCGGTATAGGAAGTCTGTGATCTCCCCTCTACATGGATGGTTTTAGATCACTCAGGTATGAATATGTTCAGTAATTCCTTTTAGAAGTGTTGCAAATATGACATACCAAATTAAATCTCACGCTAGTTAAATTTGAAACATTTTCACATACACATGCAAAATTCTTCTGTCTACTGACCAAATCATCTCAATTGAGGTAATTATTGCTTATAAACCCAAAGGAGATGTTAACATCTCATAAGCTACATTTTCACATGAAAATGCCATCCAATGTTTCCTCTTAGGGGAGTTATTATACCAAACAAGTCATTACAACTTACAACATGGTAATATCAAAATCACTGTAGGGATGACCCTATCATCAAGAATCTAAACCGCCTCGAGCGATTTTGTTGATTGAGTCGGAAATTGTCTTCTATTCACCGCAAAGTCCCCAAGAGCTCTTTAACATTGTGTCAAATATCTGGGCTTGGCTGCAGTTCGTGGATCACAAACTCGGAAGTTATTTAAATACCTGGAGGGGCTACTTGTATGGCTTAATTCAATTGTCTCTTTTCGGTTGCACAAAATCGGATGTCTGGTTTCCACAAGGGCAAAATACACAATCCTGTAACATTAGCCCATTACACCATGTACATTTTTTTCAAAAAATCTTGTACTCTTTCAAAAATGTGTCAAAAATTAATAAGAGCAAACTTGATATAATGGCAACGTAATAGTATTAAGCACTTATGTTTATACAACAGCCAGACACCTGGGTCGGACAAGTGTTTCCAGTTATTTTAACGTGAAAAACGAACGTAAATGACCGAGCGGTAGAACTTGGAGGTAACCTACATTTGGACGCAATGTCACTAATGTTGAACTTAAATTGTGATATAAGTTGTCGACTTGTCCCCCCCCCCGTCTTGTCCTATGTTGGTTTTCAATGCAGGTGGTTCATATTTGTTCTTTGACTCTGAACAGCTACTGTTTCAAACCTTGCTGGATAATAATTAGCAACAAGTCAGAAAACATTAACAATCAGAGAGAGTATTGAACTTGCATCATAAAATGCAAAACTCCAAAACTGACTAATATTAGTAAACTGAATTTCACTAAATCCTGAAAAAGGGGTTGTTGCCAAAATTTGTGCACATCTCTGGTTGGTTTGAGCCTCCTGCCACCTTCTCTGCTCCCTTGCTTCTCCTCCTTTCTTTTTTAACCCTTACACTTTTAAGTACCTCTTCTCCTCAAAAATTTACATGTTAAAAATGGGTGGTTTCCCCTGGAATCGAACCCGGGACCTCTCGCTTCCCGATCCAACATTCACTGATGCAAGCCAACGGGTATATGCTGCCCTGGCAGCGTTTTTGTGGTTATAGCTTACTCCGGTCTGTGACGTATTTGGATTTTCTTGATTTTGTGGAATGGGATTTTGTGAGGTTAGGTGGCGTTAGGGTTAGTTTGTACACATATGTATTCCTTATATATATTATTAACCCTTACACTTTTAAGCACCTCTTCGTCCTCAGAAATTTACATGTTAAAAATGGGTGGTTTCCTCCCGGAATCGAATCCGGGACCTCTTGCTTCCCGATCCGATATTCACTGATGCAAGCCAACAGGTATACGTGCGCCAGCATTTTCTGCAGTCTGTGACATATTTGGACCTAGGCGATTTTCTTGATTATGTGGAATGGGATTTTGTGAGGTTTGGTGGTGTTAGGGTTAAGGATTAGGCAATAGATTATGTTAATAAACAATTTGCTTAGAAATGTAGAGGTTCAATGCCCAGCACCGTAACCTTACATGAGGAATCATATAACAGTGGAGCATGGAGGTATCGGTAACAAAATCCTGGCAGTAGCAGTACAATGAACTCTAGAATGACTTGCAATAATTACTTTTAATTAAAGCACCTGGATTATATCAATGGTTGTAACCCAACCACTCGGATCCCTTTCAGAAAACTCTTCTACATGCTCTGACTATTTAGTATTTGGGAATCAACCCAGAATTAGCAGAGTAAGCAGAACATCTTTGTGGACGCAGTCTACCAAGTCAGCAACTCAACCTCAACCTCTCTCAACTATATAATTCTGATTATCATGATCTAGAAACACTGCCTACTAATTCAACACAAAGATGCTGCAACCTCACTCAACCAATCCATTCAGATTATAAAACCTAAACATCTAGAAACACTGCTTGCTCGCTTCTAACAATTTCTCATTATATTATATATAACAAGGTACAGATACACTGGCAAGTATGCCACACCGCAATTTGTCCACAAATTCTCAGTATATACACTCCATCCACGAGACTTTGGATGGTCACATTACATCCAATCATTCACTGTCAGGTTAGTGATAATGACCATATTAACCTACATAACCAATGCATCATTGGTTAAAGCAGATGTAGGAGGATGAATTAAAGGAACTGACCATAATAGTGATTTTATTGGTGTTGAAGACTTGTAAAGTTATATCTTTCAGTGAAGCATAAGGCTGCGATCACATACAAGTATACGCTATACGCTATTCGCTATACGCTATTCGATAGCTATATTTTATACAGGCACGACGAGTTATACGTTTTTTCGAATAGTGCCCTCTTATGTGACCCGGTAGCATCAAATGCACGTGTTTGATTGAATCTATACTTGTGCCCAGGTGAAATCGTGCACCGTATACCTGAATAGTATAGTTCTATGTGATCGCAGCCTTATGAATACTAGTATGTTTAGGTATAGCTTCAGTCCCCACGAGTGTTTCAAATCATTAAGTTCTGGGGTGTACTTACATTGAGGGAAAGAACAGGTATGTGCCGCCCTCAAGACCCCCTTTTTCCCCAAGATGCTCTTTTCAAGATTACTTCAGTTCCGAAGACCCCATTTTCAAAAGAAAACAACTTAAAAGTGTTTTTTATTATGTTTTCAAGCTAATTTTGAGCAATTTTCAGCACAAATAGTCATATTTTTATGGGAAAAAAGCAGTTCCTGAGACCTAAATTCGCGGGAAAAAGTAAGTTCCATAGACCCTATTTTGACAAAAAAATCCATTCTGCAAGACCCTTTGTTGGATATCACAGAACTTACATACCTACCCAAAAAAATTTTGAGTAACCCCCCAGGCATTAAGTCAGTTGTTTTCAGACAATTTAAGGCACAAAGTTCCCATCCTTGCACAATGCTGAAAGCCCCTTGAGCCCCATGCAGAAGAATATTCTGCACACACTGATGATGACTATTGTCATATAAAAGGTGGTTTTCCAAAAATGCACCCAATCCAATATCCATAATGGCACTTTGTCAACCTGATAAAGTGATGAGCAAAATCAAATAAATGTTCAGATTGATGTGAACAATCATGGTGGGTGCCTTTAAAGGAAAAAAATAACCACCAGTCATTATATCCTAATGATGGCAAGTGTTTGCAAAAACCACTGATGATACAAGATTTCTGGGTAATTTGATTACGATTAGAGTATTGGTGAGGAGGAGCAATTAGGTCAACTTCTATTTCACAGTAAGTTCGAGATGACCAGCCACAAATTCGTAGGAATAACTTATTTATTTGGGTGGAGGCAAGGGTGGAGGCTTAAAGTGACCTATCTATCAGATGATTCAAAATTGTTGTCCTTGAATAATATCAACCTCATTATATCTCTCTCTCTTTCTCTCTCTCTCTCTTCTCTAAATTTTGGTCTTGAAATTTATTTCTTTTTGTTATCTCTTACGAGCAATTTTTTTTAAAATTATATTTAAGATGCAATTCTTGATTATGATGAGACAAAAAAACAACACCTCACCTCTTTTCTAGCTCAATAAAAAAGGAGCTTGTCTCTTTTCTAGCTCAATAAGATGGAGAGTACAACATAAATGTATGTTACGTCACACGTCAGTCTCTGACCAATAACTTGTCAACAGCATCACAATAACATCAGAGTGACCAGGAAACAGTGCTACGTTTCGAAAGCTCTCAAAGGTGAGCAAATATTTCAGCTTTGAGTACACAGTTAAATCTAGGAATATAAATGTATGTTGAAAATTGCACATGATTCCAATCATTTGTTTTCAAGTTGCAAGCTTTTTGTCATTTTAAAATTTCCTCAGGGGCTCCAACAGTAATTAGAAAAGACAGATTTTCTCACTTTCTCAAACATGCAAGCACAGTTTAAAGAACCAGTGAAGGATACTTGCTAAAAAAATCAATTTTGATAGAGGTGACCTTGCAGACGGAAAATGGCCCCTTTCAGCATCTAAATTCACCTTCCTATTGGTGATCAGAAAATCTATTCATATTTAAACATTTTGAGTCAGAATTAATGTGCTTCACCTTAATTCCATCATTTAATTTCTGCAAATCACGAAGATCAATTTCAGTACCAATGAAAATAATTACACAATTCACTATCAAAATTCATAAAGATGGAAATCATTAATGAAGGTATTAAAATAGAAATCTCTCCGCCCACACAAATAGTAGCTGAACTTCACCTGAACCTAAACCACCGTCTGTTTTCATCTAAAATCGACAATCGCGCGAGTGAGCAATCCGCAATTAACCAATCATTAACATGGAATACTTCCGACAGCATATTGGACATTACATGTGTATCGCGCTATTAAGACGACGAGTTCCACTATGTGTTTTTACCCGGGGGGGCACTCAAATATGAAAGTGACGTACCTGCTCCTACCGACTTTCGAAATGTAGGGGCAATAGGTGAGAAATACATTGAAAAATAGGAGGTCATTCGGTGTAGAGGGTAAAAAAACTGGGTAATTTCGAGCGATTTGTTGGCAAGAGCGAAAAACAGGGTCATTCGGTGTAAGTTTTTGAATAAAATGAGGCTAATTTTCGTAAAAAAATTCGAAAAAATCGACAAATTTAGCGAAAAAAGGGGGTCATTCGGTGTAGGTTCTCGAAAAATCAGGGCAATGGATGAGAGTCACCATAAAAAAGGTTGACTTTCAAAATAAAAGGGGGTCATTCGACAGGAGCATGACGCATGCCAATATAGGGGAGCCCCCCCCCCCCCCGGGGTATTTACACACGAGATGGTTTGATTCTACTATGTGCATCATTCTTGGAAAACTACACACTTAATTGGTCTAAATTGATTTCCGCTCAGATTCAACATTTCAACGGAGGGGTGGGGCATGGGGTAAATTATCGTGTCAGTCAGGGCAAGGCATATGCTACTATACTACTGCTCAGGCCAACAAAAATAATTTGTCCTGGTCCTGGTAACATGCTGATGAGGGTTTGTAGGTTAAAGAACACATTTTTTTTAATCATGCTTAGTTTAGTAGGAGTTAATAATACCAAATACAAATATAGAAACATTGACTACCACATGAAAAGAATTTTCAACCTAAAGACTGTTATTATTACTTCATATCTTCATATAGAGGGGAGCGTGGCCGAGCGGTTAGAGCATGGGTCTCGTAATACAGAGATTGTGGGTTCGAGCCCCGGGCCGGTCGGTTTTCGTCTCCTTGTTTCCTTGGGCAAGAAACTTTACTCTACTTGCTCCGTGGTCGGACAGTCACGTAAAGCTGTGGGTCCCCTGTACGAATAGACTCTACTCCTTCATGGGGTATGCATGTTATGCAAGTACTTGTATCATTGATTGATTGATTGATATGATGTGAACCAATATTTTCAATTTAATTTTGACCTGGTTTGGGAATTATTTCATCTCTCTAAAGTGTGTAGGCCTACCTGGTACCTCGTTCATGGCCTTTGGTGTTATTCATGAAGGGGGTGTCCTCCCATCTCTGAATATAGCAATTGGTCAGCATATGACTGACAAATACATTAAATATATCATGGGTATATCATTTCTACACATTGGAAGGGATACAGGAGACACATAATTCTTTTATATTGGCCATAATGTGAGCCACACTGCAGTCATTTTTTACAGATAATCAGAGGAGAGAATTTCAAAGAACACAGGATGATACTGTCAACAAACCTTGCTCACGCAACACAAAGTAATAGGCAGTTGCTTAGCGTAATAGTAGTAATAGCATCTTAAGAGCTATAATTAGAACAACTGAAGCAATCCTTAACAAAATAAAGAGCACTACGCGTCAAATCATATCACCTACATTTATACTTCCGGTAGTCTTTTTTCAGTTATTTTCTCTGAAACGATCTTTATTAAGATGTATGAAACTAATGTTAAATGGTTTTGTATGCTATAATGTACTATCATGTACTGGATATGTTTTGTTACTGCTTTTTTTTTTGTATAGCACTGTGGCTCAGTGGTTAAAGCATTGGACTTAAAACCAAGAGGTTGTGGGTTCAAGCCCCGGCCCAGCCATCGCACCCCCATAAACATACACACTATAGTGGAGTCTGGCCTAAACGCTAAAGAAATGGAGATGTGCACCATGGCCGTTAGCATACAAATTTTGGTTTTGACTTTACCTTTACCCTTTTGGATCCAATGCAAGCCATGGGAGGCAGTCTAGGAGAGTAGAACTCATACATTTCTCTTCCAAACATTGTGATCCCAATTCAAGCTTATTAGGCCCCTTTTTCATGAGTTTTGGCCTAACTTATACACGAACCAATACACAAAACAAATGCAGGGATGTAAGTAGGCCTGAAGGAAAAAACCTGAAAAGCATGTGAATTATGGCTAAATAGCCCCGAAATGTGCTAAAAAGCCCCAATATGGGCTAAAAACAAATAAAAGTCAAGAAGTTTGGATCAAAAAAATTCCTGAAATCTGTAAAAATCCTGAAAACATCCCTGTTTACAAATGGTCTTAAAAAGAAAGGACTTCTAAACATAAACACCTAAATTTCTCCCAGTTTTTTGTTGTTTTTTTAGCAAAAATGCCTGGAAAAGACCACTGGCTCTTACTGCTAAGCGCTGCTGTATAAATCTGTCCATGGAAATGTAAGTTGGTTGAATACTTTTCATCAAAGTAAAACATCTGGTTGGCATTCAAAAACCCAATGCCCTGTTTCCGATTTCTTACAAAAACCAGTCACACTTCTTTAACCACATTTCATCCATCTCCATCAAAAAACGTGGATGAAATATTTCTGTACAAAGACCTGAAAGCAATATAATAAACCACTTTTGTCAATGTTCACACAATACTAATTACCAACGGAAATATTGACTTACCATATACAAGGCCCTTTAGTTGTCTGAGGGTTTAAATTTCAAGTTCACTTTCATTTTCAAATCAGTTCCACCTGAACTTCAGACCACACAACAAGCACAATGATACAATGAATAGTGGTGTAAATTAGTATTGGTTTCTGACATTGACATCATAAAAATTGAATATATTGCAACTTCTGCTGGAACTAGATCACAGTTGGTAAATAAATGGCTATTAGTATTACACATACAGATTTCATAATGAGTGATGGTATTAAATGCATTTTTTCTTAGAAGAATATTGTCACTA
>JXSR01S010431.1:58885-71350 GCA_000969725.1 Ophiothrix spiculata
TGACCCATCCATATACCAAATCTTCTAAATTTTGAGCCAAATTTAATCAAAAATCTCATTTTTTCTGTCCAAATTTGGCAAAATTTTCTATCATTTTGAGAAAAAATGTCAAAAATTGCGGCATTTGGCGCAAATTTCCGAAAACTGTAAAAAGAAAACCCATAAAAATACCACATTTTGCGAAGAAAAATACCAGAAAGCCTGATTTTGCTACCCGAATTTGCGGCACGTCCCCATAACCCTTTTTGTACTAAGTAGCCCCCCCCGGGTGACAAGGCACCAGGAATCTATGCAGCCACAGGCAATGATAACAATTCTTATTGTTCTAGATGCAGGATGACGTAGTTGGGAGGAGGAATGACAATACCATATTGTCTTTTGTCACGACAATGTAAGAGCACCTTTTTCTACCGACATTCCTACGAAATCAATAAGTGGGTAATGTAAAAGAGCCTGGAAGACACAATTTGGACTTCAAATAATCTCTGATATCTAGGATCGGTGAGGTGAAAATGTCTTGCTTTTAGGCCAAAAAATAAAAGAACTCTGTCTCAGGTTCCTTAGGCTTAAAAACCTTAAGCTCTACATGTTTTTTTATGGGTTTTTTTTAGTCAAAAAGGCTATCCGCTACACAAAAATCTTTTTTTATTAGGTTTTTAGGTCACTTTTTTTTAAATTTTTTCCCTTTTTTCTTTATCTCTCAATGTAAAAAAAAAAAGCAAAACATCTCCTGAAAACCTAAAAAAAGAGATGTGTTAAAATTTGAATTTATAACCCTATGCGCGCTGGAAGCTGAGACAGAGTTTTGATTTTTTTTGCCTTATAAACATGATTTTTCTCAAAGCCAAAGTTAAAGAATTTCTGAAAAAATTATACAAAGTCATTAGGAATAATATCAGTAAAATAATAAAAAGTACACAAAGAAAATTAAAAATGGTTGTCTATAAAATATCCCTAGAAATGTATGAATTAAAAGGCATCTTCTACATTTTTGGTGTATTCTTACACGACTTCCAGAAGACAAACAAATCAAATTTAGATTTTTCAAAAAAAATTATCAACTAGCAAGAATTTGTTGTAGTACTAGGATTTTGTGGTTATCTTTCAACAAATGTACGCTTTTTAAAGATCACAGTTATTTTCAATATAAGAAATAACAATATATCCGCCCCCAGTTTTCCGTCTCGTGTAAGACAATCAAGCTATAGATCGTGTCAAATCAAGCACACGTGTGATGTCATTGTTGATAAAGACGACACGCACCCAACGTCTGGGCCACGTTTCTGTTAATTTATAGTTATTTATAATTATTACAGCTTGATGGGTGTGTCTCCTAGCAATTTGAATAATCGCCGTCATCGTTTTAATATAGTAAATGCTTTATTATTTGATCATATGCGATACACCTTGCGATATTTTGAATGTATTGTCCACCCTATGATGATGAAATATGAAGTAAAGCAACAAAATAAGAAATATGAAGTAAAGCAACAAAATAATGCTATTTTTATTTTCCTTGCACTTGAAACAGGTGGTTTGAGAGAAAATACAGAGACTCGGTACCAGATCCCTTCTGTACTTAAACTCTATTACACATATATAGAAGATAGTAAATAACTAAATAATATGGTTATCATACTAACAATATAGAACCTAGCGATGCCAATAATGTTGTGGGACATGCGAGGTCTAGTGGAAAAGTCCTCGACTGTTAAGCACAGGGCATTGAGAGTCATGGATTCGAATCCGGTGGGTGGCGTGTGTAGTGTCCTTGAGCAAGATATTTACCCTAATGTGCTCCTCTCCACCCAGGTGTCAAATGGGTACCGGCTTTCTTCAGTGCTGGGAAGGTAACAGACTCCTGGGGAAAGAGGTGTGGCAAACCCCTCACCGTAAATATAACATATTGTGGAGTCTGGCCCAAATGCTTTGTAAGAGAGATGGGCACTCCGACCTGTGAAATACAGGCTGTCCCCTTTACCTTTTTTCATACCAATAATTTCATGGGAAAAGCCTGAAAAAAGCAATGAATTCTTGCAAAATGCTTCCAAATGTGGCCAAATTTCTATGGAGAAAAAGAGAATCTAAGCTGATGATCATATAAGTGGTTTATCTGGTTTTTTGTTGGCATTTATGTCTGAAAAACTATACTAGTTATTTCCGAGAAAAAAGCAAACTTAAAAAGTTTTTGAAATAAAAGTAATACCATAACAGCTCAATATGCTGGGCAACAAAAGTCTGCAAAACCAGATCAAAAAATTTCAGATAGAAATATTAATAATTTCACTGTACTGTATGTGTTGATATTGTTGGTCATTTAGACCTAAACAAAAAATAATTGTATGCCTATGCTATGTGATCATATTTGCATATTTAGCAGATGATAGGATAGACAATGTGCCCTCATGACTGTGATACTTTTTAACAGCACCAATTACTTAGAAAGTTTGATATCTTATGAAGATAAAATGTCTCACATGATCACAATTTGATTGAGTATTGTCTGCTTGGGCATGGAAAGAAGAGACTTGATAAGACCAAACTCCAAAAATATTCCAGAAATTCCTCTTTGGAAAGTGCATTGCTATTGAAGTCCTATGAAAATTGAAGGATCATATTTTATATGCCAAAAGAAACCACAGTACCTGGAGCTTACAGAAAACTTGGAAGGAAAATAAGGTATGAAAAATGAATGTAATTGCCCATAGCAAATTATTCCAGGAGACTTTCAGGATACCGGATACCTCCAGGTCTCCTGGATACCTCATTTGCATGTAAAAAAATCCAGGAAACTTCCTGGAGAGGAGACCTCCTAGATGACTTCTGGAAAAAGGCTGATCCTGGATTTTCTGGATACTCCTGGAGACTACTTAGAATTGCCTAAAAATGTCCAGAGGTCTCTTGGAAAGTTCTGTTTGCTATGAGCGTTCTCACGTAGGATACAACAAGACTCTCAAAGTGGAAGAGAGCAGAGTACTATGACATCACATCCACTCAACCTCCTCTGCTACTAAACAAGATACTGATCTTCAAGATCACAGATGCAGTACTGTAGTTGATAATGGACCAACAACATTTTATTGCTTACAGTTTTATATAGGTAGACTAGGCCCTATTTACTTCTACAATGTCAGCAATCCTTTGCCTAATAATGTTAGACAGCCTTAATGATTGTAAGCCTAAAATCACACTGTGATATCAAACTGTCAAATCATCAAATCATCTGTATCATCGATGTCATTGAACAGGTTAAGGAGTCAACAGTTGGCAACAACTGTATGAACTCTATTTTACCTCTCCATATTAGGACAGAGAAATTATTTCCAAATGAATCACAAGTATTTTTATGTTGTATTGATCAGCTACTAATCTCCCCCACCTATATTAAAACGTGGAAATAATCAACGTGGAAATTCTTGAAAAAAATAGTACATCATAATATATACCACATCCGTTGCAACAAATCATAAATGGTTACTATAAAGAAGTATTGAAGCTATAATATGATGTTAGTGATTTTCAGGGGGAAAAGAATGAAAAAAAAATAGACACGATCCAAGCATATTTTGGCGTATTTCTGTGACGTAAATGGGTAGCTACCGATGGGTCCCTTGGAACTGTACGGTGACATTTTGACATAGTTTAGGTCAAAAGGTGAAATTTAGCACGGAATGCAAGGAAGTAATTATGCCACCTAGCTGACTCACCCATCCGGCTCATAACAAACCCAATTTTTACAGATGAAATTCCAGGGATTTATATATTAAATGGATGTTACCAATGGTTGAACCCTAAACATCTGTACTATTGAACTCCACAACGGATTAAAAAATAAAGACATATAAATAAATGTCACTGTAATGTAACTTTCGTTTTTGTTAAAGGTTAAGTTACTTTGTAGGTGTTCCTGTAGGCTGATGGATAAACATGTGCATTTACAGATGTGAAACCGCAAGCCCTTAAAATGACTATCCCTTATATAGGTATTCTTACTGGTTGAACCCTAAACACTTGCACTTTGAACAGATGCATTACCACAAAACTTACAAAAATTCAATTGCAACTGACTTGTATGATTTTCCACTTTCTTTTGGGATTCTGAAAATTAATACAAAAGCATCCATTTTGAAGTAACTTAAGACACAAAATTTTGTTAACACCTATGATGTAATTAGAAAGGAATTAATTTGAACTTTTGCATAATCAAATAACTCATGAAATTTAATTTTATCCATTGTCTTTCATTGAAAAATATTTGAATTCTAAAATTAAATCCCTGCAAAAATGCTTCCTGGTGGCAATGATTGTGAATTTTTTTTTTACCAGCGAATTAAGGCACAAATTGCTGCCAAGAGTCCATCAACTTAGTGGTATAAACCAAACTACGCAGTGATGAATATCTGTGCATCATAGCAACAGTCGCACGAAAATAAGTAGCAACATTTGATGCGCGAATGAAACAGTGACATTTTCGTATTAACTTTGATTTGCACTTTTAGGTTTATGGTGTATATAGGCAGGGCATGCTCAATGGCTTGCTGTAGCGAATGTTGAATTGGAATGCTATATAGAAGACATGGGTCCATATTTATGAAAGCCTGCTAAATCTAGTTGGCAACAACGGGCTAGTTGCCAACTAGAGTTATCACAGGGTTTCATGAATTTGGGCCCAGGGTTCAAATCCAGGGGAAATCACACATTTAAGATTTCTTAGGAGCAGTGTTCCAGCTAAGGCCATATGGTGTAAAATGGTGCACCACTTCGTAGGAGCTGGGAAAATTGGTACATCAGGTTTCTTAAAATGTTTGAAAAAAGGTGTAAAAAAGTGCTATGATTAGGAAAGAAATATTTCAGTGTGAAATCATCATAATATGATAAAAAAAAAGGTATAACTTTGGCCATCCAGATGGGAAAATAATTTACTTGGCACAAACCAACAGCAAAATAATCTCATGCTTAAAAACAATTTGTACATGATTTACAATTCAACAATAAATTCTGACTTTGCTAGTGACAGAGGCTAATTGCAAGATTGCGTAGGTTTTAACCCCGGGGGGAGGGGGGCACTGACAAAGAAAGGTGATAAAGGTATGTGTGGCCCTCAAGACCCCCTTTTCACGCCTTTTCTGCCGCTCACTAGACCCCCATTTCAAGCCCAACCTTTAGTTCGCAAGCCTTATTTTCAAAAAAATTCAGTTCCCTAGCCTCATTTTTCAAAATTTAGTTCCCAAGACCCCCATTTCAAGCAAATTTCAAGCTTCCAGAGCCCAAATAACTAGTTCTGAAGGGTCATTTTTTGGTCCCTTCAGTTCTCTAGACCCCTTTTCAGAGTCAATCTTCCGTTCCCTAGACTAGGGTTTCAGAGATCGGGGCCGCACACAACACACCCCTACCGAAACTAAAGTTGGGTTCCCCCCCCCCACCCCGGGTTTCAACACATATCTTTGTGATTTAAATCTCATCAAAAGACAGTGATGAGTTATAAGGTAAGCATTTTAGGGCCATCAGTTTAACCACAGAAGTACTCTGGAAGTTGACTCTTGGTTTATACTTCAGGTACTTCATAATTGTGATATATGCTGACTGTTTTTGTGAGTGAAATGTGGCAAAATGATTGGCATGATGACATATATCTTGACAGATATCTGATCTTATGACGTACACATACGGAAGAGACTTCCTTCCTTGTCTCTTCTTAACAATCTCTTCATTTGATAAAAAATGTACTATCGGTGCATGATCATTTAATTCAATCAACATACAATATGAAAAAATTCTACGAAAATCACATTTATTATAAACATTTTTCAGGATCCTGGTGAGTCTGTGACTCTACAAACCCAATAACCTTTTTCAGCAGGCTTTTGTCTTAAAGGAGCATGGTCCAATTTTTCAAAATTTAGATTTTAATTTCATATCATCTCTAAAGAAGTTCCATTTTCAAATGTCATTCATATCAACCCAACAGTTTTGATTTAATGAGCAATTTGCCTATGCTTCACTGTGTAAGTTATGGTAAACCATAAATAGACAAATTTTTCTTTATATCTCCTTAACGGAACATGTTTCAGCTGCAAAATTTCACATTGGTTATGATAAAAAAAAACCAAAGGAATATTTTGGTATAAAAATTACAGATACGGTAGTTTGAAAAAAAAATGAATCAATCGGACCATGCTCCTTTAAGATATCACAAATTATTATTCCTACCTGACTTGGAGAGAGGAGACTTGTGCAGGGAGCTACGATGCATGATTTAGTGATACACACAGCTTACACAAGTTCAGATATGTTAAGATGCTGCAAGCACTTAAAGCTTACCAGCACATGCTTTATCATAGGTGTTTTGGTGCTTTGAGGGTTTTTTTGTGAACCTTCAAGAATTTGCGGGTCTTTTTTATACATTGTCAAATTTTTAGATGACACCCTAACGTTTCCCCTGTTTAAGAGCAAGTCACAATTTATGGAAAGAGGAAACCTGGAAGGTAAAGAACCCTGTTCTCAAAAACATCCACAGTTTTCTATGAGATGTGGACTGCATTCAACTGTCAGTGCAAAGAGCATTACCAGGGATGTGACACATGAAGATTGAAATTTCCTGAAATGCCTGAAAATCTATTTAAGTAGAGCAATTTGTTACTCTTTTGTACATTTTGAATTTCCTGAAAATACAAATATTTTTGGTAAATTTTCAGGAAATTTACTGAAAAGTTACATCCCTGCATTACAGCTGTCCAGAAAAACTTCCGAGAAGACTGATATGCATAGCCGAATGATGACAAACTAAGTGATTGTGCAACAGTTAGGCATAAAATATTTTGATTTGATTTTTTTTGTGGCCTTCAGCAGGGTAGGGTGATATTATTATGTTATCTTCATTAGATAGCATCCTACTGGCAATTGCCATATTAAAATAATCTGCTTGAATATAATTCTCCAATTTTCCACATACAATCTTTTAAACAATACATCATACTGCAATATTGTTTGCTGTGCAAAGTAATACATGTTGATGAATCTTGAATTTGTTGCACCACAAAATACATTGTCATATTTGTAATGTTGCTATTTTGATAAAACTATCAGCTGAATCTTTATTTTAATGTGTACCGTTCGGGGATCACACAAAAACAACACACCCACTTACCGGTGCATCCACGTATTGGTCCAGTGGTAACAGTTTCAAGATGGCTTCTAATAAATCAGGAATATTGTGCCCTATACCAAGAAAACAAATAGAATCATGACAAAATCATCAAAGTGTCATCTTTATATCATTAAAATACATTTCTCAGAATTGATTTGTCACTTGGATATATGCATGATCAACTATAAACATATTAGTTGTTCGCTAGGGATCTCATTTTGATCATTATCTTGAAGGTTAAGACTGAGAAAATTAAAAACCCACAAATAAATAAATTAGACACCAATAGAAAATGTCAATTTTGGAGTTCGTAATTAACTCCCACTTTAAAACATTGGCGAATTTTCAAATTGTGAAATTAGCAGGCCAATGGATTGACCATAACCAGAGTGATCAATCGAAAGGTGTTTTTGAGAACAAACATTTGATGTTTCATCTAAGCTTCATAAATAAATACATTTGTATCATGATTATGTTGCACCTTGACTGCGTACAGGGGCATCGGAAGGAAAATAAAAGTGGTCCGGCCACTGGTAAAAGTGGTGTGGCCTGTAACCCATTAGTTATCAAAAATAAGTAAACAACTAAGCCGCAGAAGAAAGTAGTTACTATAAAAATCACACTTTTTTACAAGTTAGTCGTTATATTTGATTAACCATCTTTACATTTTGGATACAAAAGGGTTCAAAGATTTCATTTCCACAAAAAACTCAAAATTGACCTTCCCATCATATTTTGGTATAGTTCAACTTTACCGGCCTCTAGCGCAAAATGGAAGTTGCCGACAACTGGTCCCTTTTGCCGCGACGGTACACATATATGCATGATCAACTATAAACATATTAGTTGTTCGCTAGGGATCTCATTTTGATCATTATCTTGAAGGTTAAGACTGAGAAAATTAAAAACCCACAAATAAATAAATTAGACACCAATAGAAAATGTCAATTTTGGAGTTCGTAATTAACTCCCACTTTAAAACATTGGCGAATTTTCAAATTGTGAAATTAGCAGGCCAATGGATTGACCATAACCAGAGTGATCAATCGAAAGGTGTTTTTGAGAACAAACATTTGATGTTTCATCTAAGCTTCATAAATAAATACATTTGTATCATGATTATGTTGCACCTTGACTGCGTACAGGGGCATCGGAAGGAAAATAAAAGTGGTCCGGCCACTGGTAAAAGTGGTGTGGCCTGTAACCCATTAGTTATCAAAAATAAGTAAACAACTAAGCCGCAGAAGAAAGTAGTTACTGAAAACGAAAATATACAGTACTAATTTTAGGTTAATGACGCTAGGACCATAATAAAACACATTAAATTAATTTAAATTAATTAAGTTTTATTTTTTCTGCCTGAAAAGTGGTGCGGCCAAATCCCACATGGTTTGGACACCCCTGACTGCATATATTTTGGTTGCTTAATAGGAATGCATCCCAGTAATGGAGGAATAATGAATAGCATTAGGAATTACTTTAAAAAATGCAGGTGATTTATACTGCACTATGCCTCCCCATCTTGTAATTCCAAACGGTCTCAGCACACTTAACTATCACAAACAATTAGTTCTAATCGTTAGGTTCTAAGGGTCAGAGGACTTATTGGCACCTAAATTAATTTGGTACAAACCTAACTTGAGGGATTCACACCCTTATAAAATATTCAGTTTTCACACACTCCGCTTCAGTTGGACCTCGAATGGAATTGGAATGATCGATGCAGCGTATGTTTAACAGTCCTGGACCTAACCAATTGAGCTAGCGAGAACTTGGTCATTAACTTACCGTCTGCTCTGACCTGCCTTGGTCCACATGCAGCTACAGAACTGGAGGGAAAATTGGCATCAGCAAGAACTGAAAAATACAAATAAACAACTATTTCCAACAAAATTTTTACTTTAAAAGTGATGTTGTGAAATCAAGCTAAGATCACAGGACCAGTGCACTACCTTTTGGGGGGATATGAATGGTTCAGATAATCATTTGAAATTAGTCAGGATCATTGCATCTGTCGCCTGCTCTACACCCAACTAATAATGATGAAATTCTGGGCTCCCTGGAAGAACAGTGCTAATGCATTGAAAAGATTACCCAGGATAGAAAAGAGTGAAATAAAGAAAATAAATCAATTCAAATATATAGCCCATGGTGGATGTATCTCAGATTGTGGGTTTTCTTCCTTTCTGGTTTCCCTGGTCCATGTCAGATACAAAGTGTACTTTTTACATTGCTCCTCATCAGGCATTTAAAGCATATGGTTCAGGAATCTGAATTGATAGAATCTGACATTCTAGTTCTACCAGTGAGGTAGTCTTGGTTAGCTCACAGATGGAACAATTTGGCACCTATCGAATGTTTTGCTATACAATATAATTCTATAATATGAGGTACCAAAGGCATTGATTTCACTTTTCACTGCATTAAAAAGGGATGTTAGTACATTCTCACATTCAAATCATCTTTTTACTGCAGTCCAAACTCAATGACCTCACATGTTTTGCAAGTATTTCAGAAACTTCGTTTTATGGCTTAAATTAGCAAATATGCTCCATAAATCTAAATATTTTACACTGGAACACACACAAAACAACCCCACCTTTCTGTGAATTTTAAACTGAATGCTCAGGACTTATATCTTTTTCATACTGAAAAAATAGATTGTATCAGAAAGGATCATAAGAATGGATGTTTGGCAGTAATGTGTAAGAAACTCATCATAATTCAGTTCATGCTGTTCAGACACGACCCTTTCTCCTTTTTAAGAGTCCCCAATTCTAGATGCCACCATGGAGCCTGGAGCTAATGTATTTGAAGTCTGATAAATTGGTTGATTGCATTCCAACAATCCTGAAAAGGATGCTGTAGGCAGCAGTTGAATACATATAGGCCTACCCTGTTATGGGGCACAAATGATAAGTCCAAGACCCGGAATCCTAGGTTAGCAGCAACATTACCAATTCAGGTTAGCTGTGACTGGGAATGTGGTATGGACGACTCAAGCAAAGTTACAAAATCATTTAGACTTTCACTGGACACATTTTTAACCTCCAAGCAATCAGGGCCTACATAAAGGGTAGGAGATGTTCTTGGACTTGTCCCAGATCATATGTATCGTTGCTATATATGCATTGGAATTTTCATTTTTGAGATAACCACGTTGCTAGCATTCCACAAGTCCAACTCTATTATTGGTTCTATGACGGCTGCCACTGGTTAAGGAAAAGGAAACACTGTTTAAAGCACTCGGAATCCTGACAATCTTTAGTACTATGTAGGACAGTTTCTCCGTATATCTAATAAAGTAATTAGAAGAACGCTATCAATTCCACTACACCATCAAAGTATTTACATTGCTACCTTAGAAATACCTTGCAATCTTGCACAGTAGCAATCAGAACAACAAGTCAAACTTAACACTTCAAAAGGAGTTTGTCAAATACTAGTACATGGCATGAGTAATTAAAAAAATAAAAGTGTTTAAATTAAACATTGGCTATATGCAGAACAGTGATTCAGGACCATTTCTTCGTAACATATTTGCATTATTTATCTCATGTTTATGTTATGCATTCCATTTCATCAAAACATAATATTGGTAAACAATGCTAGAAAACAGATTCCATTTCCATAAAACACAAAATGCCAAGCAATATAATTTGCCCCTTGTTTTTTCTGTTTGCGTATGTTTTAGGCCTACATACATCTTTTTTCATATTGGAAAACATAGATTGCATCAAATTGGATCATAAGAATGGATATTAGGGAGTAATGTGTAAGGAACTCATCAAATTTCAGATTTTTGTTCAACTTTACAGACATTTTGAAAGTCTAAAAATTCATTATAAATATATGCCTAACTGAATAATAATGTTTTTATCGCAATTGTAAACTGTAACTGGCATTTTCTCCATCTACTAATTCTACAGAATGTGTATTCACCTCAAAAATACAAGAGCTTGGAACCTAGGTCCTTATCCAGGACAGTGATTTAGGACTATATATTTCTGAATATCACATATGCATTGTTTATCTTACACTCTTAGAAAGCCAGGATCAAATATGAGCTTATCCTGATTCCGGATCAAAAATATGATCCCAAAAAGGATCAGATTGACCGAAAAAGGATCAATTTGATCCGAAAAGATTCAGATGTGGTCCATTTTCAATGTGATCATATTTTGATCCGGAATCAAAAATATGATAATATGATCCCAAAAAGGATCAGATTGATCAATTTGATCCGAAAAGGATCAGATATGGTCCATTTTCGATGTGATCATATTTTGATCCGGAATCAAAAATATGATCCCAAAAAGGATCAGATTGATCAATTTGATCCGAAACAGATCAGATATGGTCCATTTTCGATGTGATCATATTTTGATCCGGAATCAGGATAAGCTTATATTTGATCCTGGCTTTCTAAGAGTGTATGCTTATGTTAGGAATTCCATATCATCAAATCAGCACTAAAAGACAGATTGCATTACCATAAAATGCAAAATGCCTTGCAATATTACTTGTCTTTCCCATGATTCTTAAAATAAATTTTTATAAATCTATATAATATTTCACCTGTTTTACAACTCAGAAAGACACGCCCCATGCATATACACATATTTGGCCTCCTATGCATAAAATGGTATTTGGGAGCAAAAATTTATTTGATTAATTTGAAGTCACCACAGCTGAGAAGATGTTCTCAGTGGCTTTGTTTTCATAGATGAATTCTTCTTGCTGTCTGACAACCACTTATACCAATCAGACATTAAGCCTCTTCTTCTCAGCGGGAAAAATCACTCAAATTACACCAAATTATCACCCAAACTTCACCTATACACTAAATACGGTCTATCCAAAATTCACCAAAATACACCCAATTGGGTGGCTACTGCCTCTCTCATGCATAGCGTAATTACTATTATTAGTCCATCAGCTGAAAAATTATATTGCAACGTTGGGGTGATGCTAATTGATGATGAGGTTAAGGACAGGGTGAAAATTCTGCAAATATCTGAGCAATTAGACAGTCGCAGAGATGGAGGAATTGCCAGGAGGGAGGAGGGAGGGAGGGATGCTAGGATGAAACAACAGGTAGACTCTACATCTATCCAACACAATTTTGACATAAATAACCACTCAGTGAATTATTATTATAAGTTGTTAAAATGTGTGTGTTACATGTACAATATAGAAATTCAATAGTTAAACTTCCTTTAACCCTAACTCCCAAACGCTTAAGGGAAAGCATGTCACTCAATTTAATTTTTTGCAAGTTTATTTTGTACCATAACTTTTTATTTTTATTTAAAATG
>JXSR01S010433.1:4069-17103 GCA_000969725.1 Ophiothrix spiculata
TGCTATCTACTGAAGATGTCTGATGCAAATTATGTAACAGGGATGGTATCTACTGAGATGTCTGATGCAAATTATGTGACAGGGATGCTATCTACTGAAGATATCTGATGCAAATTATGTGACAGGGATGCTATGTACTGAAGATGTCTGATGCAATTCATGTGACAGGGATGCTATCTACTAAAGATGTCTGATGCAAATTATGTGACAGGGGTGCTATCTACTGAAGATGTCTGATGCAAATTATGTGTCAAGGATGCTATCTACTGAAGATGTCTGATGCAAATTATGTAACAGGGATGCTATCTAATGAAGATGTCTTATGCACATTATGTGACAGTGGATGCTATCTACTGATGATGTCTTATGCAAATAATGTGACATCCCTGGAAAAACCGAGTACAATTCTAGTACACATTCCTGAGGTGCAAATTTGGAACACAGATTCGAGTACAATTTAAGTACAATTCGAGTACACCAATTTGTACTCGAATTGTACTTAAATTGTACTCGATTTTGTGTTCCAAATTTGCGCTTCAGGAATGTGTACTATTGTACTTGATTTTTTCAAGGGATGGGTGCTATCTACTGAAAATGCAACTTATGTCCTGGGGTCGATTTCACTAACGTTAAAGTGCATGCATCGTTAACCCATCAGCTGAACCCTTCGTTAGCTACGATGCATCGTAATGTTAGTGAAATTGACCCCTGGGGTGCTATATCTACTGAAGGTGAGTCTGATGCAAATTATTATACAGGACACTGTCTATACTGAAAACGCCTGATTAACATCCCTGGCATTTGCATAAAGCATCTTCAGTAGATCATAAACCCATTTGCCTTAATCGTCAGTAGGCCTAGATGCATGCATCCTGTTACATAATTTGTATAAGACTTACTACATCATCTATAGTAACACACTGTAACAAAATTTGCATCAGACATCTTTAGTAGATAGCACGACGTAACAGGCATCAGCCATCTTTAGTAGATAGCACGACGTATCAGCCATCTTCAAGATTAAGTGTCCAAGTCAAATAATTTAGACATGTATCTTCAGTAGATCCAAACTCATTTGCCTAGGTCTACATCTTCAGTAGGTTGAATGTTATTCCGAAGGTTCGCCATTCGTATTCCGAAAATGAAATAGGGTTCGCCAGTCTGAAAATGAAATAAGGTTCACAAGTCCGAAATCAAAAAGGGTTCGTTAATTTTGTAAGGTTCGCCAGTCCGAAAATGAAAAAAGGTTCGCTTGTCCAAAAATGAAACAACTTAGCTAGCTAGTCCGAAAATGAAATACGGTTCGGTAGCCTAGTCCGAAAATAAAATATGGTTCGCTAGTCCGAAAAATAATTAAATATGTTGATTAGCAAACTCGAGTTTTTCAGTTTCGGTCTAGCGGACATTTTTTCATTTTCGAACTGGCACACGTTATTTCATCTTCGGACACTGGTGCACTTTATTTCATATTCGGATCGTGGTGAACCTTAAGTTTTCGGACTGGCGAACATAAGCGGACCATACATTTTTGGACTAGCGAAACTTAGTTTATTTTCGGACTAGCGAACCTTCAAAGTTTTTCAAACCCAGGCGAAACCTATTTTCGGACTACCTTTTTGAAATTTGGACTAGAGAACCCTTATGTACGCCTAGGCCTATAGGAGAACATACGGTACTTTCGGACTGACGAACCTTATTTCATTTTCAGACTAGTTAGCGAACTTCGGACTAGCAAACCTTCGGACTAGGCTGTTAGTAACTATCGGGCCACATAATTTGAACCATTATCATGCTTTGAGGTGTCCAAGTGTGGGAAAATATTGGATCCAAAACATGATAATGATAAAATTGGATGATTTACGCCCGATATTTATTGGTCTCGCTATGAGTTTTAAAATATTGGGCTCGACTGCGTCTCGCCCAATATTTTTGCAACTCATAGCTCGTCCAATAAATATTGGCTCAATCGATCCAATTTTATACCAGACATCTTCCCTATGTGACACTTTGGCACCGGGTTTGGCACAAAGTTGCATCAGACATCTTCATCAGGAACTCGTATTTTTATTTATTTATTTATTTATGGTATTTCTTTCTTTATTTATTATTATTTTTTGTCTTCACAATAATAATAGGGCTTTCAAGTAATATTTGTAAAGTAATAATGTGAAATTTCTGATATAATAGGCCCAAATTACTGAGGGGGTAAGTGAACTATGAGAGACAGAGACAGAGACAGAGCAGTTGAATTTTTAGTGGTGTGTACATCAATCTGTAAAGCGTGATACCGAAATATATTTCGATATATTTTATGACTTGCTGAGGAAGAGGTAAAATTGTCGATATGGGAGATTCTAATCGCGAGAAAATGAACCGACTAGGGGTGGTAAGTTTTTCTGCAAGGTTCGCATAACTTCAGTTGTGTTCAAGTCTCATACATCAGAAAGTCGCACTGCCACTGCATTGCTATTTCGATTGCCTGCCTAGGCAACCATGCCTATTATAGTATGAGTATGAGCCTGCATGGTGGCCAAATTTGCACTGTGCTTGAAACTAGTTTGCAGGCAAACTTAGTAAGACCAGGTCTTTATTATTTATTTATTTATTATTTATGAGAGCTTAACCCCTTCATTGATCACAAAACTCTCCTGAAATGTTTTAGTATATATTTTTTTTTAATGTTGCAGGTTTTAGTCTTTTAGAGCAAGTTTTGAACGCTTTGTGAAAAATTTAGAAAATAATGTATTATAAGTTTTAATTGAAATATTACCAAACAGAAAGATATTTGAAAGAAGAAAAAATCTTCAAAACATGAGGAGCCGGGGAGAATGGCATGAAGGAGAAACATGTTTATTTTTTTATTCAGCCTAATGTGTAACTATTTTAGGCAGTCAGCTGACCTATATGGTAATTTTGTGGACATCCTTGACCATTGAGAATTTTTTAGCCAATACACAGCAGGGGATATGTCTGGGGCTATGATCTGAGAAGCACAACGACCTTGCAATTTAAGTGAAATAACATGCAGTCAATTACCAGATGTCAAGAAAATTTTGATTAAAACCTTCAGAAAAGTTAAAAATTTGAATTTATTTTGTTTGTTGATCTTGGTGGTATGAGGCTATTTTCTAAACATATTCAGTTTCAGTTTATTTTTCTCCGTAAGTACAAGTTTGTTACACATTTTATTAATGCTATATATCAAGAAAGAGCCAAAGACTTGCTCTTAAAACTTTCCTTTCACATCATAGATCCTGTTCCAGATAAATCAAAGGAAATCTTATTTGGAGTTTGCATTAATAGATCTTCTGAAAAGACCAATTTTAAAAATTCAAGTATAGGGGGCAGTGTATGTTTTATATCTGTCACCTTGCCGATACGATATCCGATACCGATGTTTTAGTGCATCATCAGGTGATCAAAAACATGGCCTAGCCCAGCTAGGCTTAAATCCAAACATCGGTAAAGTTCTTCGGCAAAGACAGGTGATTTTACCGATACAATGTTTTGCCGATAGGGTGTAATATTGACCTGATACGATGCATCGGTTCAAGCTTAATATCATTATCGCTAATACTTCATATGATGCAAAAATCTCAAATGTTTGGGGAAAAGTTTGGAGATGATGCTGAACTTGACCAATGCCCCTTTAATCTAGGTAATGCGCCAAATGTGCCCTTTTCTTAGAGTATTTCTCATGTATTCCTTATTTCCTTATTGATAGTCAAAGAGCAAATTACCAGTCTGAAATTTGGTGCCACTAGTTGCAAATAAGTCAAAAAAAAAAGTCAAGTAGACAAAACGGCTATTAGACAAACTGGGAATTAGACAAACCGGAATTAGCCAAAATGATATTGGACAAAATGGTTATTAGACAATGTGGGAATCAGACAAACTGGGATTAGCCTATTAAAATGATATTAGACATAATGGCTATAGCCAAAATGGGGATAAGACAAACTGATATTAGCCCAAATGATATTAGACAAAATGGTTATTAGATAATGTGGGAATTAGACAATCTGGGTTTAGACCAAATGATATTAAACTACATGGAAATTTACAAAAAATGGGAATTAGACAAAGTTGGATTAGCCTAAATGATGTTAGACTAAATGGGAATTGGGTAAAATGGAGATTATACTGAATGGGAATAGACCAAATGACTTTAGACAAACTGCTAATTAGACATGGTGGTTATCAGACTAAATGGGTTGTAGGCAAAATGGTTAATAGACGTTCTGGGTTTATACAAAATGTTTTTTTTTTAAACGAAGTGAATATTAGACAAAATGGGATCAGACTGGTTGCAATATAAGCTTGAAACATGTGTTCATAGGTTCATCAGGATTATTGACAATTAAATTGGTTAAATTTATGAGAAATCAGGTTACTCACGTTTTGACATTTCGTCTTCCATTAGAAGACTTCAACAGATATCAACATCAATTCGTACAAGATCAAAACGACAGCCATTACGGTTTGACATCGACAGTTCTTCCAATACAAAAATGAACGTATCTCTCACTGCTAAAAATAAAATTAACAGGTGACTTTTTTGGTATTTGCCATCCCTTTTTGATAGATTACTCATGTTTTATTGTAAACAATATTAATAAGCATCCACAAAAGTGTTTGTTGATTGAAAAAAATCAAAATGTGTACTTTGATCATGCATTTATAAAATTTTAGCCTAATTATTTAGTGTTCATGATCATTAATTTTCAGTTTTTAATTGATATACTCCTTGACTACCATGGTGGCTTTAGCAATTCACTAAGGTGTGCAAGAGCACATTTCCCATATTTGTCATGATGTGAGTTGTTCAAAATGAGACTTCAAAAAATTTGCAAAATTAACCATTGAGTCAATGGTCTGGAGCCCAGTCAGTCCATTCATGTAAATCATATGGACTGACAAGTCAGTCGAAACTCATACTGTTCTTACATACCACGAACCACCCAAGACTGGAATGAACTACCACCAAGCATCCAGAATATTCAAGATCACGAAGAATGTATAGAGCTACCTACACATCTGGGTATTTTATCTCTTACCCAGACTGAACTTCCTGGATTTAGCATGCATCGGTAACGGTCATTGTTCGTAGCGCGGTAATGATCCTAGTATTGTTCTACAGTCTTGACGAAAGTAATCAAACCAAACATTCCCCTTTCCATGTGTTACGTTGGATCGGATAAATTGTGATTTTCTACAGTTAATACTTGTTATATTTTGAAACCAGTATATCAGAAAGCAAGAATACATTGTTTTCAAGTCTCAAATCATGAAATGATGTGCCAAGACTGTGCCAAGATGATCAATTTTTCGAGATTTTTATCTGAAATCTTTTGGGGGTCAAGTGACGTCAGCGTAGGTAGCTCTATAAAAGAAGCAGTCAAATTTACTCAACACTTGGTCGAGATACTCAAGCCAAAAAAATTCATTATTGCTTGAGCATTACATAACGGTAATTTGTGCACAACATGAAAAATACTAATTAGTATTTTTCATTTTGTGCACAAATGGTACTTGAAAAAACAAGAAATTAGCTTTTCCATATTCATGAAAGGAACTTTTTTGAAAATTTGTGAAAATCATGCAACACGAAACGGAGAAATCCAACATTTAGTTTTGGTTTGTTTACTTGGCTACACTGCTTACAAGTCTTCGAAACAGTACTTTTGTGTAACTAATTACAACTCCAGGAAGTCTTTACAATAGGGAAATTTAGTATAAATATCCTTTGTGAAGTGTTGCAGTGTGCATTTCATGGTCAATTATCATTTCTTGGGACATTGGGTATGTGCAACTAATGCAATAGGCTTAGCCTATAAAGGCTTGATTGCTCAGCTTCTGGCAGTGGTACCCAATACCACTGCCAGTAATTTCGGGTAAATGTGCACATACCCCTGATTCATCTCGTTTGGCTCCAACTTAGGAGCGTTGAGATTATCATTCAGATTCAGATTATTTTTATTCCTCTTGAATCATTAACCATTATCCGAAAGAAGAAGAGAATAGACCCCTTCATCCCGGTTAATGACGTTGGTCCCCCCACTTCCTGATCCAAATTGTTTCTCTAATCCATCTGCCTTGTTTATTAGAGTGTTTCTATGTCAATAATTTTGACACTTTCCTATGATGACATGGTTGTTTTCCGCTGTATGATCAGTAACGGCTGATTTGTAATCCATAGTGTACGATGAAGATTGCTTATTTATTTTACAGACCAATTTTTAGTCTTATGTCATGGATAGTTTTGAGGCAATAAATACCACGGTATTGTTTGTAAGTCATTCCTGCAGCTCATCTGTTGATCAAAAAGTCTTTATTTAATTTTCTTGATTTCATCTGATCATGACCGTAAAATTTGTTTACAAAATGCCATTTGTTGGTGGTCACCTGACATGTTACACTCTTGTGCAGTAAAAACAAAACTTTTTTCTTTACTTTTCAGTCTCAGGCATCAGCCAATGAGGACGCAGCAGGAAGTACTTGTTTGACCTTTGTGTTACATGGAGAAGACCATACTCTTGGAAATGCACTTCGCTATGTCATTATGAAAAAGTAAGTTAACGTGTATGTATACCATAATTGGTCCAGTGAAGTTGGACCTGCAATCCAAGTTAACCCTAATGGAGTCGCAATAGTGCTCAATTTTAGCAAAAAAGTTACTTGCACCTGTACAGGTAGTTTCAAAAAGTTACTTGCTCAAATGTATCTTACATACACATGGCAAAATATTCAACAGACAATAATATAAAATCACATTGCTAAGATCCCCAAAATCTCTGACAATTGCAGTCTCCGCAGCTTCTGATTATTGGTAGCATTGCCTCAAACTCTCCGTAAGTAAACTGAAGTGTGTGTAGTTAATGTTTTTCTCTGGGATCAGAGAGAGTTGGAATTCCATTAAGCTGAGTTCATATTCAAATAGCTCATCTATTATGATCAAATGTTTCATTATTATTTCCATCCCAATTGAAAACCACAATTAAATTTTGTGGATTGTGGCATTAGATGGCATGAAAATGCAGTAAAAATTCAGCTTTTCTCAACTCTGTATAAAGAGCTCATATTTTGTAATTTCCATTTGGATTTGAACCCTGGCCATTCCATGTGTATCTGTACCGCTGACCTGGGCCAACCCGAAAGTTTTAAAACACAATATATCTCTTAAACTTACTTTGATTTTGATTTCCCTTGCTTTACTTTTTTATTTTACAGTAGTCTGAATTGGTACACCAACCAGCATTCAAAAATGAATGCTATTTATGAAAAATATGACAAATTTTTCACCTCTGTCGGGTAAATAAAAACTAAATGACCCATATTATCAACCATGGGTTCAAAGTTTCACTGATGCCTTCTGATTCAAATAAACCCATTGAAAATTGTTACTTGCCATGCTGGTTGACGGGCATATCAAGTTTCTTATACGTGACCTAAAAAGCCTGTAAACCGGCTCATCAGGTATACAGTGCATGGCATGTACATGTGAGCCGGTATACCAGCTCGTCGGGTTCAAAGGGTTAATAAAAGTATCACTTGACTTGTTTGACTTGACTTGAAACTCAATGTTCACCCAATTAGGAAGGATGTTTTACAGCACTGTTCTGATTTCAGGGATAGTGCCAAAGTCTATAATTGATGAATTTAATTTTTTTAATTGTTTTTGCCTACCAACCTTGTTATTTTCACCAGTTTTTGATCTTAATCCAAATGATTTGAAATGGCCTACCAATCTTGTTATTTTCACCAGTTTTTGATCTTAATCCAAATGACTTGAAATGTGTTTGTTATTGCAGCCCTGAAGTTCAGTTTTGTGGGTACAGCATACCTCATCCAACAGAAAACAAAGTGAATTTAAGAATACAAACACATAGTAAGTAAAAGGTCGTTAGATGAGTGTAAGAAAGTCGTAACTGCCATAACTGCCATTTTTCATAGAATTGCATCATACACTTCAGCCTGCATGTGCAGTCGTGGGTCTGTGGCTTTTGAAATGGTTACTCAGGTGTCACCTGAAGAACCATTTCAAGAGTCACTGACATATGGGAGATGGATTTTGAAGTTTTGTGACTATGTGTTGAATAAATATAACACATGGCAGCCATGGCAGATATGACTTTCTTGCGCTCACATGATGAAGTATGATATTCTTTCTGATGATGACATTAGCTTGCTTCATTTACAAGGAGTCTGATTGCTTTGGAACAAGGAATTTAAAACAACGGAAATCTGTACTTGCCACCATCTCTGGATTTGTCTATACTCTGTAAATCTTGAAGTATGCAACAAGCAGCCGATTAACACACATAAAGCAATATGACCATTCAGGAAAGTAAATAGTGCGTATTTCTGGAATCATAACAACATACCAAATTTTGCTGAATATTTAAATAGATTTATGACCATGTTTGTCCATGTGTTAGCAACAAAATTATTCCAAAATCATGAACAATTCATGTAAAATATATTAATAAACAGTGATTTGGCCTTAATCAATCCTAATCAATCATTATTAGTCTCTTACACAATACAATACATCAGTTCACAATGTTGTAAAATACAAGGGATATGGTATGGATCTCAAAGCAGAGTCTGATTGCTTGTTGCATACTTCAAGGTTTATAGAGTCTAGAAGTAAGCCTTATAGCTAGCTAGGTAGATCACAGAAATCTTGATTTGATGCATGGACAGCATCATGTGCATTTTGCTACACTGCAAACTGTGTCTGCCTGTCTAGCAGCATCTATAACTACGACTTGCATTGAGCTTGATACGCCAAATTTTCTGTATCCATTTCAAGGAGTTTTAAGCTGCAAAAGGTTTTTGCACATCTTTTGACACGATTTTCTGCTTTTCCCTTTTCCCCATGTTTCCTGTCTAGCAGTCTTGCAGTTGCTCTCTCATTTTTCTTGTCCTTCACGATTTTATCTTGTCCTTCACGATTTCTCGCCCGAATTTTTGTCAGGAGGGGGTCATCTTTCAAAAAGTTGTCTTATGTTGATATCGACAGGTGTTCACATGTACGAAAAGTCTTCGGTTGTCGAGTTACATCGACTTACTAACTGACCTAACTTGTTTTTTTACTAACACGACTTAACTTGCTTTTTAGCAAGTTGAATATTCGATGTAAGACGACTTTTTGAAAGACGACTTAAGTCGACTTGAATTGTTTATACACAAGTGAATTTTGAACTCGATATAACTTGAATACCACTAAAGACAACTTTTTGGCTCTGTCTGAACGGGGTATTAGCAAGTTAAGTCGCATTAGTAAGCCGATATAACACGACCTAAGATGACTTTCCGTAAGTGTGAACACCTGTTGCTGTTAGTCGAGTTGAATTCATGTTTACTTCCACAGCGCATTGACCTGGAGTAAATGTCATTTCTTCCAATTTCAGGTCGAGTTCATTTAAATTCGACATTGTAGCATGTGTGAATGGTCATAAGTCGAGTTGCTTTCAGCTAATCCGAGGTCGTGTTTGAAATTTAAAATGAACTCGATGTCGACTTAAAACGACTTTTTTGTGTGTCTGAACGGGGTATTAGATAACATTGACAATCTCTTAAAGTGTGCTCTTTTTTCTTCCCAGGTGCCCCTGCAACAGATGTTTTCAACAAAGGATTAACAGATTTGAACAATGCCTGTCAACATGTCTTATCAACTTTTGAGGTATGTATTGTGGGCTTTATGAACTTTATTTAAATCCTGAAACCCACTTTTTTTTATAAAGTTCTGACAACAAGACATATTTGTAATTATTAAAATTTCTTACAAATTATAAACTTCCAATGAATGCAACCAATGTGCAAAGTATGAAACCTGAAATTTTCATGAATGAAAGTCAAACTTACAATTCAGGGATGCAACTTTTCAGTATATACACTAAGGTTTCTGTCGAGACTGTTTTTTCATATCGACATGTCGCAATAATTTTTTTATGACGTCGAAAGTTGACATCAAAGATTTGATTTTTGTGGGAAAAACGAAATTGTTTGAATAAGCAACAATGACCTGTTTTATACATTTACTATAATAATGTACTAGTTCTTTCTGCGTACGACAATACGGATTATATAAAATTGATATTTTGTAACTTTTTTGTTTTGGACCATCGTAAAAACTTTTAAAACGGTTGTAAATGTATTTGACGGTGCGTTCAAAAGAATACTAAGTAGTTAAACACAGAAGATACAAAAGCAAATACATGTAAATAAATAAAAAAGAAGAAAAAAAAAAGAAAAAAAAACAATGAAAATATTTGACCTTTATTTAAAGTGCCTTACATTGAGACAGATAAACTACACTTGCAGCGCTTGCATCTTTCAGTATTTTATCTAAAAACAGTGGCTTCTTTGTCGGTCAAATTTTGTACTGCTGACATGCTGTCAACATATGCACCATGCAAATGTAATTTGTAGGAAAGTCTTTAATGATTTTTTTAATAAATACCTATCCTTTGAAACATTAATGAGTTTCCATTGTACTGCACTATTACTAGGAGTGCAATGACTTAGTAACGTTTCATCAACTATCAGTTGACTTCTTCAGACTGGCAACCAAATCCACTCTGTCTGTTGGTTTTTTTATACTATAAATGGACATAATGTACATTGTAGTTGGATCTGACAGACTTGGTATATTCAAACAAGGTCATCACTCTGTAATAGAACTTTTCAAAATCCACTCGGAAGTCTCTGGAATGTCGATCACATGGCCATTTTTTTCAACCAATCACGTACAAGCTCAATAGTGTGCACGATTTTGTCAACAAAATTTGCAAAAAATTCTCTTGCATTTTCAGTGCAATAAAAGTGAAACTACATATAACCAGACCCATACATTATTAGATGCACTAATTCTGAATAACTTTTGAATGGTGGTACCATACGCTCACCGACACAAATTTAAGCTGATTAAGCTTAAGATTTCAAGTCACATCAGGGCAATTACACTAAAAGTGACTCGTTAGTGCTAACCCTAATTACAGATTCCAATTCGTACAGTCATTTAATGTGGACGTAACATTCAGGGTATTGTGTTAGCGAGTCACTTTTTCTGTCGGCAATTGCTGGAAAATGTAAAATCGGCTTCGGAAATTCTTGGAAAGTCGTGTTTTGAAAAGGTCTGTATAACATCCACGAGTGAGGTTTAAAGTGGTCTTTATTGTTAACATTATGGTTTTTGCACATATTTAGAAAAGTGAAAATGATCATAGGTCGACTTTATGACTTGTGGTAGAAGATCACACATACAAATATAACATGATTTTCCTCATTTGATACTGGCTAAACATATTCCAACCCCAGTCCCTCTTACATGTTGAATATGAGTATTTTATTTTTATTTTCTCTTCACAGAAAAGTGTTAGAAGATTTAAGGAACATCAACTAAGACAGGCTGACGAAGAGGAAGCAATGGATACTAGCGCCACCTGATGACAAAGGGGATAATGAACTAGAAGATCACTCACTGAACAATCATTTTCCTGCAAATAAACACAGTCAGTGCTTTAAATAGCTCAGTACAGTGGTTCCACGTCTCTCACTATATTTACCAAACCACAATTATCTATAGGCTTTTGCCCCTCATTCCTGTTTAATTCGGGAATGAGCGGCAAAAGCCGATAGATAATTGTGGTGTGATAAGTATGCCTTAGCTTGTGGAAAGAGGGTTCCCAATAAGATCCCTACATTCTCAATCATATTTGCTCATGGGGAGTGAGGGATACATATAATAACAAAGTAGAGCATGAGAGGCAGTCTTCCTGCTTTTCTATGCCTTGCTGTATGCTTTGTAGCTTCTCAGGGACCAATTGACATTTGTCGGTAGGCTTAGTTTTCCTGTGGGCCGTCATTTGAGCAGCTCTGAATTCAGTAGATCTTCATGTTTAAGGAGTTTTATTTCACTACACCCTCCTTAACAACAATCTATTCTCCTTGTCATTTCAAATAATTGTTTCCTTATAACATTTCTAATTAAACTCAGGGTAGATCCAGACATGAAGGCCTTACCTTGGCACACGATTAAACTGGTTATTTCTGAAGCATCTGGGGTAGTGCTGAATTAGCTAACTTGCCTGGAGATATTCCAATGAATGCAAAAATTCATATATATATACTCCATAAACCTTGAAAGTATGCAGTAAGCAGCCAATTAAAGCACATAAACCTATATTACCATACAGAGAAGTGAATTAATCCATATTTTTCGAATCATAACAATGTACCAAATCTTGCTTAACATTCAAATGAACTTATGATCAATGTTTCTCCATGTGGTAGCAACAAAATTAGCTGAAAATAATACCTTGATGGTAAATCATGAATGGTTCATGTACAAAAATATAATGCACAGTAATTTGTATTTATCAATCCTAATCAATCATTACTAGCTTCCCACACAATGCAAAACCCCAATTCACAATGTTGTAGAACACAAGGGATATGCTATGGATCTGGTAACGAGAGTCTGATTGTTTGTTGCATACATAAAGGTTTATAGAGTTAAGCTCAATTCATAGTCGGCCTCCAAACAAAATTTTTCCTACCAAACATTTGGTCGTGACGTAAAAATGATGATTGACTCCAAACAAAATAATTTCAACACCGAGTTGAGACCAAACAAAATTTCGCACTAGATTGCACACGTTATTTAATTGCCACATACATTGGACCAAATGTTTGCTACCCGTTCATAGTTAAAGTTCGATGGCAAATATTTGGTGACGTCACGACCAAATGTTTTGTAGGAAAAATTTTGTTTGGAGGCCGAGTATGAATTGAGCTTTAGAGAATAAAAGATAAGATTTGTTGTTTTGCGGGAGCACCCATTACGAAAAAATAATGTACGCCCATCCATTACGAGACGATAGATGACGGGCAAAACAATAAATCGCTATCTTTTATTCTCATTCTTAGTCACAAATTTGAGTCATTTATAAACCAAAAACAATGTAAATTATTGCCAAAAACTATAAACATTATCATTGGAAAAACGTACACCCCTATTCAAACAT
>JXSR01S010433.1:17348-28432 GCA_000969725.1 Ophiothrix spiculata
CATAATGGATGGCCAAAATTCCTTATTAGGAAGTAAAATCGCACTCAGTGACTAAGAATATACTTTTCCAATTCAACTATAGATGTTCATAGATATGGGGAAAAGTTATGCATTAAAATAACAGAAATTGAGCATGCTTACTACTACTACTATTGTTGTTGGATTTAATTCGTGAACGCGTACTTAGAGCCTTGTGCGTACACGCAAACTAAACAACCTTGAAAATATACGCTTGTGCCAGGGACCACTGCGTACTTGCTATAAACACGCGTTCACGAATTAAATCCAACAACTATAGTTTGTATTACTGTGTTTCTGACATAATTATCTTTGCTGTTAACACAGAAAATAACAATTTAGTAATATTATAATTTCATGAGCATTGTATAGAAGGTGAATTATTATACTTTCTTCAAAGTTGAATTTCTTTTGTTTTGCAAAAGACCAGTTTCCTACAAAAAAAGGTTTTAATCTGGTAAAATCATTATACTATATAATTATTACATTTGGTATTTCTATAAATACTTTAAATATCTGATATTGTGCGTGTTTTTCCACATTCTCCTATGTATCTTTTTTATTAGACTGTGAAGTTGTGACTAATTGTTAATCACCCCTAAATTATGAAGTATGCCACATTATTGGCCAATGCATAACAAAAATGCAGGGTGGGTGTTGCATTCACACACAACGGGCCCTGCACTATGGATTTTTGTTTACAATGTCCAATAAATTTTTGCTTGACTTTATAAGCAAATACGATCTGTTGCAGTTGTAGTCAAGTTGATGTCTAAATGAAAAAGATGACAGTTACTATATCAGAATTTTCGAGTAATCCTGAAACCCACTTTTAATGTACATTTATTCATAACCAAACTTCTGTGCCATTATTTTGTATTTATTTGCTTCTGGTCCAAAGTTCCCATTTCTGCCCGATGATCAGGTCACAATGATTTCATTTCATATTTCATATTTATTGTTTCCATAAAAATGTTACAGTAAAAACCTGGACACATCAAAACAATTACAGTTACATATACAAAATCCTTATGGAGGAATAGACCGGAAGACCAATAAGGTCTGAAAGTAGCCTATCCCTGTGGAAAAAAAAATCAAAAGTCAAGTTACAGAACACTTAAGGACACATATAACTAAATAAAGGCTTTTGGCCCGTACAGAGCTATGCGAAAGCAAGTGTTTGGTTGCCCTCTCTAAATTAAAAGCTTCAAAAATGGCGGGAACTAGGTTTTTTGATCAAATTTCTTTTGAATCATGTTCTGTGGGTCAAATGTAGTCAGACTGGTTGAAGATCACTATAATTTTGCTGTTTTTGTAAAATTCGAGGGTAAATTTTCAGTGTCTAGAGAAATTTTTAGCGATTTAGAGAAAATTAAATTTTGAGCATATCCAATTTTCGAGGCGACCTAGCAAAAAATTATCAAGGTTACCCTATATATTTTTTCACTTTGTGGGCTCTTCTAGACTATAATCTCAAAATAAATCCAAGGGTTGAAGTAACCAGTCGCTTTATAGCCAAGATATCCGCCATAATATGGAGGCTGTTTTGCATAGGAATGAATAGGCGATTTATTGGTGGTGTGTGCTCATAAAGAAAAAATATAAAAACAAAGAACAAAGAACTCAAATTTGCTCAACACAAGACAACATGGGACAAAAAGATGTCGGATCGAAAAGCTATTAAATTCTAAGGTGATGATATCATTCGTATTTTTTGAAAAGGGTTTGCTTCAATTGTTTACGGAAATACTTCACGGATTTAGATTCTTTTTGCAATTTAGGTAATGAATTCCAAAGGATTGGGCCAGATGAACGAGTGCTACGATCAGAAAAGCACTTTTTATTGTTTGTAACATTAAAATTATTTGCATATCGTGTTTGATAATTATGAACCTCAGATCGTTTTGAGAAAAAGTTCATAAAGGCATTTGGTAAATCATTTATAGAAAATCTGTACATGAATGTTCCGAGATTTAACGTATATATCATGATGCGCCGCTCCATGGCAATTACCTTATTTCTTAGACTTATATAAAGGTATAAGAAATAATGCTCGATTTTTTATACGAGCAGCTGTTTTGTAACATTTGTAGTTACAAATTTTCAAATGTTAGTATTCACTGATGGACAAGAGTCAAACACCATGCCAATACGCAGATTTTGTGTTTCCCAACCGGAAATCAATTGAGCCCGAAATTTAATCCCACAATGCACTGATAAAGCATAATGATGTACCCAAATAGGCGTGAATGGATGCACACTACCATCCATCCCAAACAACAATTCAAATTACCCGCTGTCATGTATATGGATTGCAGGAGCTAATGTCACGGCTTATTACATTTGTATTAGTTTTACAGGCAAAACTGTGTTTTGGCTCAAATTTCGGTAAGATTGACTTCCTGTTGGAAACCCTAAATCCACATATTAAGTGAAGGCCTCAGATCAATAAAATGTAGGTATCTTCTAGATCATTAAATACCAGTAATGTGGTGGTATGTGAATAAAAACGCAAAGGCTAAATCCCCTATACTGAATGACACATTTAATATAGCCATTCCATAACCCTCATGGCAATGTCTTTTTTGTAATGAAATGAAATATTTTTAACTTGTGCTTGTTTAAAATAATGCTTTTCAAAATAAAATGCATTTACCTTGTGAAAAAATCAACACACTAGATATCCAATATGTATTATTTAAGTCCTTACCAAGAAAGTTAACAACAAATGGTGTAATTTGATGGGAAAAGGTCAATAACAAACAGAAAAAAGTACCAAAAGTTTTACAAACATCAAAAACATGTTTATGCTCTTTTGCCTGGGGTACTAAAATCTTTATTGATTTTCAAATTGACAAAGCGGTTTTTTTTCTACTTCATGGCTAATGGAATGGCTTAATCATAAACACCTCACACAAGATAAGTGAACACTTAGTCTGACCCCCATAAATCCAAGTAAGAGCCCTCAAAGTCCAACGATATTGACATATATGAAAAATATGGAATCTCAGCTAAATATTGACCCCAAATTTGACATCAAAACCAATTACCATCATTTTACACTAGCCGTTTGAAAAATCTACCTCAATTTTCATTTCTCACATTTTGGGTATACCCGCAGTGTAATGCCTAGTGGAATCGATAGACTATCAGTGTTATTACATTTTGCGTAGAGTACAGAGCTGCTGTGCAAAGTCAAACCAATTTTATCCAAAAGGATAATTACAGTTGGTAAAACAGTTAAGATCGGCACAGCAGCTCTGTACTCTACGCGAAAAAAAAAAAAACACTGACCGTCTATCGATTCCACAAGGCATTGTGGTGATGCTCTATTACACTGCGGGTATACCCAAAATGTGAGAAATGAAAATTTTGTCCAATGCCCCTTTAAATCACTAAATAAAAAGCAATTCCCAATCATAGTGTCACATTTGACCTTGTAGTTGACTTTTTTAGACTTCGTTAGATAATTTTTCTAGAATATAGTTCCAGAGGGGAGCTCATGGAGTTAGGGTTTTCTTGTACTGGCTGTTTAAATATAAACAATTATCTAACAATGTCTTGAAAAGTCAACTACAAGGTCAAATGTGACACTTTAATTAGGAAACTGACATAGAAGTGCTATTTTAGTGATGAGACAGCATTTTCAGAGATTTGTATGCATTTATATTTTATAAGTATAATTAACAGAAGGGGCTATTGAAATTGGGGATTTCTTACACTGGTGTATTCAATTTTCAAATACTCAAGCTGTGATATCTTGCCCGTACAGGGCATATCAAATTAGCTCAAATTGATAAGTGCTTAGTATAAATAACTCTTTAAAAATATCTCCCCTTCATTTTTGAAATTTAAATTTTTTTTAGTTAATAGAATATTTTTTGTCTTTAATTTGCAAAAAGAATTAAAGCATTTTACTATTTTGTTTCTAAGAACTGGAGGATTAAGTAAAGGCACCAGTTTTGAAAACTCATCACGGATTTGATTTGTTGCCTTTCCGTTTCAATGAAGACAGAAATCGATGACTCTGCATGTGATTTATATTTTTCTTATTAAACAAACTGCCAAAAGCTAGTGTAGAAAGTCCTGTTTGTCATGAGTCGACTATGCAAGCACTGCCCTGCTTTTTACAACTTCAGCTTAACGTGATTTGTCAAATACAAAACAGCATTGAAAACCAATATTTACCCCTAATTGATGCGACCAAGTAACAAGAACTCTCTTTTAAAAAGACAACGCCTCCGGATGAAATAAAATAATATCGTCTTTGATGTGAATTGTATCTGCAGTTGGTTTTTTCCATGGTTTACCTTTTCCTTTATGGAGGTGGGGATAGAAAAGAAGTAATGTTGGGTTACATTTAATGAAATATACTAGCCTAAGAATTATTTGGTGTGAGAAATGGATCTTAATATTAAAGTCACAAGTTAAGGGCACCACTAAAGATATTTTGGTGTCAAACAATTAGCGAGAGCATGGCGCTAAGGTAGTTTTCATTGAGGACATTGATGATTTTAACCATGGAAATAGCATCTAATCTACTATTTCCATGTTTTAGCACTGTTATCTTCTGTCTCACGCTCCATAGAGTCTATCCAACGACGAAAGCGATTGTCTTTAACTACAACGTAGGCCTAATCGATTGCTAATAGCTCTTGCAGTTTTCAATACAATAGATGGGAGGCCCATTATCATGTTATATTTCCCAATGCGGGAATTTAATTACAAGCCGGGGCGTGCGAGTAAATTCAAATGGTAAATATAGTGGTAAGTATAGCTCGAGGAGTGATATTTTGAATCTGGACATTTCATAGCCGAGACACTTCATACCTGTTTAATATTCATACCCTGGTTTTCTATTTTTTTTTGTATATTTGTAGGTAAAAAGGACCCGAAAAGGGGATGTAAAATATTTTTCTGGGTTGAAATTGAATGTAAAATGAATCATTCAATATTAGAGAGTTCTAATCATGAATGATTTAGGAATGATTTTTCTGCAAAAGTATTAAGAAGTTCAAGTTAAAATAATATTCAAACTTAATGATGACCAGGAATTTCCCTTAAAATTTATCACTTATTTCATATTAATTTGTTATCTATTAAGGTTAAGACCACTTCTTATTATTAAAGCAAATTTTATTCGGTCTTAAAATACCCAAACACTCTTAAAATACGGGTATGGACTGTCCCCAGGGGACTGTCTTGGTGTCTGCATTCAAAACGCCATGTAATCTCTGAGCAATAGTGTGACTCTGAGAAAGCACTAGGGAAATAATTACGATCGACACTGACGTGTCTAATAATATTCATCATTGAAGTGCAATAAGAAAAGAAAAACAAATACAACGAAGCACTGATGGAGTACTCGGATAAGTAACCATTAAGACCTTGTGGTTATATCCCCTTTCGTTTAAGATCGCTGACTCGCAGATCTGCAATTAGGCCTATAAAACTTGTAGGCCTACTTAAACTCTGATACTGTATAAAATGACAATGGAACAGCAAGGCAGAACTTGAAAGTTGATACACATTCAGCCAGTGAGGACTTCAAAGTGGGAGTTCCCCTCTGTACATGGGTAATGCTCAATAGAGCAAAGATCTCAATAGGGCACAGGTCACGAGATATTAGAGGACAATTAGCTGAGTGTAGAGAAATATCGGGAGAAGCTTCCAGGGTGGTGTAGAAGTAGGGTAAACGAATTTGCAACTAAAAAGTTGTAACTGAAAGCGACTGAAAGTAACGCCTTTGCGTAGCTAGCAGCATGTGTGAGCGTTAACTGACTTTAACTAACGATGACCAGCGTAAAATTCAAAACTGCAATACGTAGGTCTACGTTGTTTGTCGGTTCCCCAAATACGTCACAGTGTAACTTGAAGCACCTTAATTGAGCAGCAGCTTCGAAGCGTCCTACTGTATACACTTCATGTACATGTGGGGTACATGTAGTAGCAGTACTTGAGAATCAAAATTAATAACAAATACAAACTTTTATCACATCTTCCTAAATATTACACGGATGAACCTCGTTTTCATTAAAAGTTTTAGTAAAATTTTCAAACTAGATCATTAGTAATAATAATTATTTCAAAACATTTTGTGCATAAAAATGATTTTGTATTTTAAACACAAGTCAAATGACCTCCAATTATACACCCCTAAAATTATTTCACAAGTTTTACCCTTATTTCTACATATGGTATATGGATTACATTCAAACTCATACATATTCATTTCTATTGTTTAACCTTGTGATTTCAAAAGTAGTTTCGGTAAGCAGCCTAAAACATAATTCAGTAAGCACACAATTAGGTGAATTAGATTCCATCAGATAATGAATTTATTCACTTACATGTACTTCTTTATTGTAGATTACTTTTCTCTTTAAATTATAAAACATATTCATGATACATTCATAATGTAATTACATCTTCAGCATGTTTTTGTCAAGTTAATTAAAAAATGTGCCAGTACAACATACATAAATTTCCGCCCAAATACCACTCCATTAAGTGCCAAAACCAATACATAACGCCTACGGCGTAAAAAGACAGACATGATAGAGGCAGTTCTTATAAAATGACTGACTGCCACTTTGTCAGAACATTTTACTTCCCGCTGCATTTTGTCATGTTATCTCTCACAATCTTCCCAGCCGTTTTTCGAAATGATTCATTTCGAAGATAATACACAAGTAAGTTCAACCAACTGTTTGACATAAACAATAATTGACATAGGAATTGTACTAAAACTGGTGCAACTTTATCTGTATTAGTATAAGCAGAAACTACGCCAAATAGGGGTAAATTTGTCAATCCAAATGTCATTGTCACAATGAAAAATGTCTTTATGGCCTTCAAATTCGATGTCATTCTATCACTGCGATGTCTGTTTCTACCGAATTGGGTTGCTGTACGTAATAGATATGTATAAATGAAGACTGTGAAAAGGTATGGGATTAAGATAAATATTATTACCGAGACAAACGTGACATTATCAAGGAGAACGTTGTTACCAATGTAACATCGAAAAGAAACGCCGTCGTAAAACAGAACTGGTGGAACAGATACAAATGCTTGCTCAAATACTACTGATACTAGCACAGGCATAAAAGACAAAGACCATACTGCTACAACAGCAACCTTAGCACGTCTTGAAGTCATTTTGAGATGATATGTCAGTGGAAATTTTATGAACAGAAAGGTGTCAATACTGAGTAGCAGAAGCGATAGTGTCCCAACAATGACGTTAACGCCAATTGTTGTTGCTTGAAAATTGCAAAATGCACAGCCAAAAATCCAGTTTTCACATACTGCCGATATTGTCGCGGTTAAAGCTAGCATCAGTCCAACACAGATGTCATTAGCAGCAAGAGAAGCCAGGAATAATCGCACAGGAAACCTGGCTGTTGTGTTTTTGTGAAGAACCAGTAGGCAAAATGTATTCCCCAAGAGAATCAAACACGTGGAGAGAAGCAACAACGTGGAAACAAATATGTGGTAGAATAAAGACATCGGGATTTGCTGATTCACCTGGTAACATTCTGATGAATTCTGTCCAAGAAAAGGTTCAAATTCCATTTTTATTTTAGCTTTCAATTCTTGCGGTAAATAAGGTATTGAAAAAAGTTGTATTCCTTTATCTAGTATCATGAATTAGATGTGGATTTTTGACACTCCGTTCATTAAATATATTGTCCGATTAGCAAAGCTCCATACATGTAAGTGTCGTCTGTAAGACGAGAACAAAAAGAAGTAGTCATTACAGGTCAACAGTTTATTTTGTGAAGGAACAGAAAATCGCCAAAATGATCAAAATTTCTGTATGGAGAAAGTAAAGCAATTGGGAAATGTCCATGGCAACCAATGGAAATGAATAAGCAACTTTCGTTCTGTCAACATTTTCATATTGACATTTATTAAATTCTGTCTTGAAGATTGACAAGCATTGAAGCTGATTGATATTTCTAATAAAAAGTAATATATTACACGTGTCTCGACCTTTATCGTTACAATAAAGAAGTAGAAACACGAAATCAAACGCTTTATTGTGTGCTGGTACATGGTATCGAACTTATTATTAACTTCACGGTTTTCATTTCTTTATATAGGTGGGGAGCAAAGTATTGTTTCTGAACAAGATTAATGAATGCGTAAACGCCGGGCGTAAACGTTAGCAACTGCCCAATTAGATTGACGATTTCAACACGTATTTGACGCGTAGTGTACCAATATTCCATTCATTTAAAGGATTTCTTGTTATCAAACTGAATCACACTAAATACAAATGATTAGTTACTAGCATGACTAGTATTAGACAGTTTAGTATATAAAGCAAATATTACTACATCTTCTAAGCTTTTTTATACTAAAAAATGCCTCTTGACATCCCCTTTTTGAAAATTCTGTCTAGTCTATTAGCACTTTCCAACACTGAGCGGCCAAGAAGAGTAAAAATCGAAGCCTTTGTATAAATAATTCTTATGTTCTTATTCTACCACATTTTTTCATGTACTTCCTCACCATTTTTTCACCCGATTTTCGAAATGATTCATTTCGAACATAATAGACAAGAAAGTTCAACCAACTATTTGACAAAAGCAGTAAATATGCTAAAAATTGTATTTCTGCTGGTGTGTGCTTGCCTGTAAAACTGCTAGTAGAAATTACCACAAATAATGGTAAATTTGTCAATCCAAATGCCATTGTCACAATGAAGAATGTCTTTATGGCCTGCAAATTCGATGTTTGTCTCCTATTGCTGCGGCATCTACCAACTTTATTTCGACCTAATTTGGTTGCTGTTACTAACAAAGATATATACACGAAGACTGTAACGATAAATGGAATCAAAACAGAGAAGGTTGTGAATATGAACGATAGATAATCATTGTTGATGTCGTGAACTTTGAAACATCGAACACCGTCATAAAACAGAACCGGCTGAAAAGACAGAAATTTTAGCATTACTGGCACCATTATGCAAGACAAAGACCATACTGCTAAAACAGCAACCTTAGCGCGTCTTGATGTCATTTTGAGATGATATGTCAGAGGAAAATGTATGAACAGAAAGGTGTCAATACTAAGTAGCAGAAGCGAAAGTGTGCCAACATTGATGTTCACGGCAATTAATGTTGCTTGGAAATTGCAGAATGTACAGCCGAAAATCCAGTGTTTATATATTGCTGTTATTGTCGAGGGTAAAGCCAATAGTAGTCCAATACAGATATCATTGATGGCGAGAGAAGCCAGGAATAATCTTACAGGAAACCGGGCTGATGTGTTTTTGTGAAGAAGAAGCAAGAAAAATGTATTCTCGAAGAAGATGACGCATGTAGAGAGAAACAGCAACGTTGGTACAAAAATGTGATAGAATAAAGTCATCGGGATTTCGTGATGCAGTTGGAAACATTCTGTTGTATTTTGCTCAAGAAAATGTCTCACTGCCATTCTTGATTTCAAGTTATTATGAAGATAAACTTTTTATTCACTCTTTTAGTATGTTGACTAAGTTCTCACCTGACACGGTCAGCGGTCTAAAGTGCCGAGGATTTGTCCTGTTATTGTTTCTGTGCTCGCAATTCTAAATAAAACGAGTGAGGTGCAGGATTGTTGTCTTTTTGACAAAATGTCCCCAATTAATGGCAATACTCCAATCTTCTTTTTTTTTTCAAGAACGGTGAAATTCTACCAATAGATACAATACTGCACCTTGATGGAGAATAAAACTCGCTATTTGTTTGTAAATACAGTATGGAGAATATAAGCAATAGAACGATACCCAGGAAAATCAGAAGCTATTAAATGAGTAAATTGTTATTGAGTTTGCAGGCAACATCCACAAACTGAGCACTGATGATTGATAGCTGGTTGGTATTTCTAATAAACCGGTAATATGTCACACGTGTCTTAAGCTAAATAGTGAAATAGAAACACGATTTTATTAATATTAAACTGATGTAATGGATAACAAACGTTGATGAGTCGATTAAGCTAGATAATGCACGCGACCTGGTTTATGGGTGTATGTCGTCGAGAGCGAAGCTCGAGACGGCATACACCCATAAACCAGAAAACCATCACAATTTTTGGCGTACATATTAAATAGAGCCTTTACTTTATACATGGAACTTTACTAGTGATTTCACGTCCACTATCAAGGTCAAAATGACGCCTTAAGACTACTTCGAAAAAGTTGACCCTTTTTCGCCGAAACCGCATAATTTCATGATGTTCGAACAATTCGACTGGTTTCAAATTTTGACAGATTGTAGGCTTGATACTTCTTATTTAATTACAAACAATATTTTATAAATATGCTGAGTTGATTTTGAATGATAATGTAACAAACCCGCGTTGTTTTGCCCGAAAATCCGGACGTGAATTACGACTCTGAGTTCGCCCTGTTTTAGCTGTGAATTGCCTGTTTAAGTCTACATTTTGTCTGATATACGCATTCGCATAATTTACTTACAAATTGAGCATTCCAATGAGGCAAAAATTGCAATTTTTATGTAAACAAAAGAAAAATACAGCATTCTAATGTTTACGTTTTAGATTTTAGTTCACGATCTCAACGCTGCCTTGATAGCTCAGCAATAGATCCCACGCTTCGTAATGCATGACTAACCCCTGCAATAATCCATGGTTCGAGTCCCCGCAAAGGCAGTGGACACTATTTATCTTTTCATGATTAAAAAATAGTTAGGATTCACATTTTCCTGAGGAGATGGATTCCCTTTACCCTTAAAGTTATAGAGATAGAGATTGGTCAAAATTGCGAAATCTTTTATTACCATGATTATTGATCTGTCAACCTTCAAATTAATCATGTATTAATATTTGAAAGTTCAAGCCTTAATCTCATCTCGCTTATGACCCTAAACCCTACATCCTTTCTCACGTATGTGGTCCCATATTATAATATTCAACTATTTATTTTGCGCTTTTATTCTTTCATTTGATATTAATATTTGAAAATGTTAAGCCTTAATCCCATATCATTTTGGAGGACCTCCAAACCCTACTTCCTTTCTCACGTATGAGGTCCCATATTATAATATTCA
>JXSR01S010434.1:45600-75227 GCA_000969725.1 Ophiothrix spiculata
GTATATGTAAGCCAAGGGGGGCAAACACATTTATCGTCCCGAAATTCATATTTCGCCCCGATGTATATACCGTCAATTTGTTTGTAATTTGCGCGTAGTGCACGAAAAAATTTGCTATTTTCAGCCAAAAATCGATATAAAACCTTGATATTTGTGCTTAAATTAGCTTATTTTGACTAAAAATTTGCAGGACAGTAATATCGGGACGGTAAAAGTAGTAAACTATCGTCCCGATATTTTAATTTTTGTCCCGCCAGCATCCCGATTTTTTGAACCAGGGAGTGCCCCCCCTGCCCCCTCGCTTCGTACGGCCCTGTACACAGACATGCATGCATGAGCATAACATATATCTGTATACTAAATTTCGTTCCAGCTGATTGTTTTCCAACTTCAATGTCCGAGAAGACAGCAAAAACGCGGCCAGTTCTTCAAAACCAATCAGGAAATATTTTATATCATTAGAAAGCTAGTCTTCTGAATATTCATGATCCACCCAAAGGCAATCGAAAAAGAGTAGACAGGCTATTATTGGCGGTTACATTTATCACCTTGTTTAGGCTTTTGCCAAGGAAACCCAACTTGGTACTTGGTACCAAGTAAGCTGAAAGAAGCTTTTCTTTAACAGGGCTCCAAAATGTTTTTTTAAATTCAGTTTTCAGGAGGAAGACCGGAGCACCCAGAGAAAAACCTGCGGAAGCGAGCATGGACTCGAACCCGGGACCTCATTGATGCAAGGCGAGGTAACTACCGCTGCGCCAACCCGCTACCCCGACAAGTCCCTTCTAAATGGCTGAAAATGACCATTTTGCCATTGAAAAACAAATTTATGAGGATATTTTAGGTCAAAAACGCGGGCACTTCTCTTTATAAAAAGAAAAATTTTTGAAGTAAGATCTTTATGATAAAGCATACTTTAAAGATGACAATACCGAGCGAAGGCATTAACTTTATATCAAATTAAACTCATAGTGACAGAAGATAGAACAGCAACTGCCAAATTAACAGCTGTCTCGCCGTGCTTAAGAGGCGTGTAAACTTTACGCTGAGCAGATGCGCGGGATTTTTCCATATGAAAAATACTAAAATACCCGACCCAAATTTTTGGCATTTTAGAGTCGGTCGCGGAGGGCAAACAAACAAGTTTTTTTTTGCCTAAGTCAAAATTAAAGCAATACTTTAGAGTGTTAAAAAGGAAGCGCTGTGCTGTTTTTACTCTAAACCATTTTTGATCAAAATCTTATAGTATTGCTTTAAATTATTGATATCGGTGGACAGCTTAGCTCTTTAACTCTGTAGAGCCGCTCGCAAAAGCGTGCACGATTGGCCGGAATTTCTACTTCTACACAATTTGTTCAAATAGCTTTAAAAAACACCTACAAGCCCAAATTAGTCGAAAATTCACTAGCAAGCAGTTGAAACAAAGAGCTATCTAGCGCCATCATTTTTATTAGCAAAGAAAACAAAACTGGCGCTTGGTATCAAATCGTCGGCCACATCACATACTGATGTATCTGATATTTTGAAGTTTTTGTGAAATTTGGCACATAGGGATATTTGAATGTCCTCTATATGTGACCTAAATTTCAGAACGTAAAATTGATTAATTAATTAGATATTAATTAACCAATTTTGACGCATGTGTCATTTCGATGATTTCTCGATATCACATACAGACGTATTTGACGAAAATCTATAATGCGCAAGCCCAGATTGTCGTATCCGTATTTTTAAGTATTTTCCATTTCACATAGTGACGTATCCGCGCGACGTATTCGCTCAAGTGTTTCACATACAGACGTATCTGCGGGACGTATTCCCAATGTCGCAGTGAAATTAGGATCGCCTCGATTTCACATACTGACGTATTCGCGACGTATTCCCAAAAACATATAATTTCGCGACAATTTTCCATTTCACATACTGACGTATTCAATTTTCATGCAAATAACACTACTTTGAGATAAAATATCAACTAAACAATTATTAAAACTTAAATTATTGAATACTTTCTACTTTTTTGAATATATTTGATTACGCTTATGTATTTTCATATCCTGTACAAGACTTTTGTTTTTTGCGATTTTTTCAAAGCCGTTTTTCTCGAAATGCGTATTTTGCAGATACGTCAGTATGTGATGTTGCCGACGAAATGTGCGTCAATCCGAACTTTGGTTCAAATTTAAAGGGACTAGCCTAGATTCCACCTAGAATTAAAAACTTTTGGAAATGCTCTAAAAAAAAAGCTTGAAAAGTATAGTAAAATCCAAAATAGTGTGAAAACTTACACACAAATGGCTCAAATTGAGAGAGAATTAATTTGTAATAGATCACTCTTTGATGGTGGTGTGACTATCCTGTGTCTCCTAAATCATAAGTTTGTACCTCAGATGGATTTACCAGATAAAAGATCAAACAAAGCTCCTAGAAACAATTTCATCACAAATAATTTGTTTGGACATCACAGGTGGCGAATTCCAGCGTGACAGGCGTGACCTTTGCATGAACCTTTTTTTCTCAGAATAGCTGGTAAATTTTATTTAAAGGCGATACCACAGAAATATTCCTATATGTTATAGTAAACATTCGATATTGGATGCAAAAAGTGAAAAATTTATTCTAACTCAATCACTGTCTTCACAATGGGGACACAAAGTGTCCGTGACAGGCGTGACCCAAACTGACACTGCCTTTTCAAAAATATGGTTTAATGCTGAATTCTATCTCTTTCCCGCGGGTGATTTGATTCCTGTTTATGTTGCAGTATATATCCTTTGGGGAACCAATCAGGAAACATTTCACTTTTGGAGCTGTAGCTCTTAACTTGGAGAATACAGGCTAAATCATTTCGTGACAGGCGTGACGTGACAGGCGTGACATTTGTGCACACCTAGTAAAACTTGATTTTAGCAATGGATCTGTTGTTTAATAACGTCTTTATTTATGATTATGATTTATTTTCAACAGTTTTGATACTGTATTATGCAAGTCTAATCTATTTTTGAGCTTTAACCCTTGTCCTCCTGAGCTATTTTTGCAACACGTCCTCCGAAGGGTTGTTGCAACCACCCTAATATTTTAGAACGGAACCTCCTATGAACTTGGTTTTGCTAATAATAGATAGGTATGATCCTCCCCTATCCAACGATACCAAGATCATCAAAATCGGCCGAGGCGTTACGTAATTATGACGTCATAAAGCACTTTCGGATTGGAAAATCAGGCAAAATTGCATTATGGCAAAAATGGCCACCAAAAAGCAAAATTTTGCTACAAAAGTTCTAAATAACAGATTTTCGTCGGTTTTTTTGCCAATTAAGACAGGAAATGATGATTCTAACATGTCTTTTAAGTTTGAGTTTTATAGCATGCACATTTTTTTCAAAATGGCGACTTAAACATTTCCGGGATTTCGACTTCGTGACAGGCGTGACCGATTTTGAGATGTAATAGTGGAGAAATAAGCAATCACTGAATGTTTGTTTATTGCTTTGAAGATGTAGACACCGTGATAGAAGATAGATACTGATGTTTCACCAGAACATGACCGTTTAATAAAACACAGCAAAAACTTTTCATGTTTTTCGTGACAGGCGTGACATCTGAAAACGGCAAATTCCAACAACACACTACTCGGCTATGATTAACATTTATTACTAAAACGCGATTGTACTTTAGAGCACAGAGACTGGGGCTTCTTATACACTAATAAGAAAAAAGCCTCAGTTGTTTTTCTCTGTTTCAGTACCAAATCACTTTTTGGTGCAAATTTGAGGGTAAAATGTTACTAAGGCAACATCCAACTTATACCAGTCATAAAATAAGTTCTATTTGCTTTATGGAAAAAACAAAAGTAGTTCCTGAGACCTTGACTCGTTTACTTTCAACTCAGGTATTACTTTTATGTCAGAATTGAACTTGAAAAATTCATGTTTGTGATACAAGATCATGGAATTAGCCAGGTGTAGAAACAAGATTTTTTTACAGTTTTCAAACTAGAAACACTGTTTTCACACCACTTTTTTTCGCCGGGGAAAAAATTAAAGTAGGTAAAGAATTGCAATTTACTCCTATATTCCTCAAAATCATGGAAAACTACTTGTAGGTTATATAACTATAAATACGTCCTATCGATTCAAGTAAAAGAATATGTAGGTAAATAATTAGTGGGAAGAATCTAGGCCAGTCCCTTTAAAGCCAAAAACATACCAGCAAAGATCAGACTATGGCAATCACAACTTCTATTTTCACAATTTTGAATGAAGCTTAAGGGCTTGGAGCACAATTAGGCCACAAATTTGTGCGGCCGGCCACAACCTGGCCACAGCCTTAATTTTCTAAGATAGCAACCATAGGCTTGATTTTTCACCTCAAGATTATTGTAAAATATTCATTACATGTTTTGACATTATCTAGAGATGCATAATCAAGCCTACGGTCACCATCTTGGAAAATCAAGACTGTGGCCAGGTTGCGGCCGGCCGCACAAACTTGTGGCCTTATTGTGCTCCAAGGCCTATAAACAATAATGCTTATTTTATTTTTACCCCACTCTCTTGATCAAGACTGAAAATTCTCAAAACCCACTCTTTTTTTTAATTTTCATTAACTTTTTCATGCTGATGCACATTCGGAGTACTGATTCATCCCACTTGATTGGTTCATTGAGTAAGCATTGCTTGGCAAAACAAAAATGGTGACAACATCATCTTATCACTATTGATATGCTCATTCTGATTCTCAAAGTTTCTCAGCATGATTTCAATTTCAGGGTAAGGAACCTCATCCTTTTTATTTCAACCCCACCCTTTTTATCAAGGCATCATCCTTTCTACTGAAAATTATCTGGACGGCCAAGGGCGTAGATCCCACGGAATGGGATACCCCCCCCCCCAATATTTGACAAATGGGGGACCCAATGTTGTAGGTATGAAAGAAAAATCAGCACATGTTAGCTTATAATGCAAAAATTATTTGAGTATTAAAACATATGAAATTTACATTTTCATTGACTTTTTTGAAATTTATTTATCATCACATTGCACAGATCAACTCCTAAATTTCAAAAAAAAATTCTGGCTACTGAGGGCCCACATCCCCCTCCGCGCACATTGCTGCTTACACGGCAGATCATCCAAATATCAAACATATATATACGCTGTTGTCTGAACCCGCATCCTTCTGACTTTTTAAAACTTGTCAAGCATATAGTGCCCCTCCATTTTTTAAGATTGTGCTTACACTAAATGCCCCAGCCCCAGCCAGTCGGAACATAAGCCTTACCCTCAGTTACATTAGACAATGGAATGCCCCCCTTTCCCCAAAGGAATATTCGATTCAGTTTCAATTGCAGTGATTTGGTTAACAATGTTAGATTTTCCCCCTTTTCTTCTTTTCTACAACCATATGGTTTTGTAATGCCGAAAAGAGTCAACTTTGATTAGAATCTAAATTCTAAACAGATTCAAGCAACATGCGGATATCAGGCATGAGAATGATTTTCATGAAAAAAATCTGAATTAGGTAAAATTTATCCAATAAAACACTAAAATGGTTAAATCAAATACCTTCCTTTTTTGCGGTTTCAGCACTCTGAGGCTGTCTGCACATTAAAAGGGGCCGCTTCAAAACTCAACCGGCGGTTGCCTGCCGGTTGTGGGCGGTTGGCTATTGTTTATTGCGGTTGAGCCACCCAGAACCGGCAGGCAACCAACGGTTGAGTTTTGAAGCTGGCCCTAAAAGCATTTCTCCATGTAAGAAAACACCCTTTTGCCTTGTTTTTATTTAAGTATGATACCCACCTCTGATTATGCAAGTGCCCCCCTGGGCTGGTAGTATGCTATAAACATTAAGCTGAACTAGCTCTTGCTCAGAGCTGTCCACTACCCTCTGCAGAGAATCAAAAGTGTGCTGAAAAGACACCTTCCCCCAGCCAGCGCGCTACGCGCGCTGGCTGGGCTCATTGCTGGGTCCGTGGGAGGGGCGGTCTGTGGGAACGGTACTAGTTCTAAGCTGAACTAAAAACGTGAGAGTTCATTCGGGGCAAATTGATCTCAGACTGTTTTTTTTTTTTTTTCTGCGCTTTGATCATTGGAAAGGCGCTATATAGATGAATGTATGTCATTTTTGCTTAAAGCAATACTGTAACATTTTGATCAAAAATTGTTTATAGTAAAAACAGCATAAAATGGAGAAATGTCGGTTCGTCTATTAGGCAGACTGGGGCAGACTGGGCAGACTGAGCAGACTTGGGCAGACTGAGCAGACTGGCCTGCAGACTGGCATGCAGACTGGCTTGCTTGTGACATTCGGCAGACTGGAACTGGTTTGCTTATGACATTTGGCAGACTGGTTTGTTTTTTATCTCTTTCAGACATTCAACAATTGTAGTCTGATTCAGGAGACTTGTTTTTTTTAGGCAGACATCTCCCATTTTATGCAACATACAAGATTCAAGTGTGTGAACTTTCTTTTGATTTGTAATCTGAAGTAAACATACAAGTATGGTTTTGTCTAGGACATTTTCTTATTTTCATTCTACTTGTATTGCACATGTACAATATCAATTTTGTACAATAGAGGAGTCTGGATCTATTTCTTTTCACTTCATGATCAAGGCCAGGGTAATATTTGTATCAATCCGGGATTTCAACATTTCTTATACTTGTCTTTCTGGTCTGTAGTTCATATGTGATGAGTCACCCCGAAAAGGGGGACTTTGTGACAGAACACTTTTCAAAAAACTGGTGAAAATAGGCAGCAAAAAATAAAGAAAATAATTAGAATTTCCAGCCGATTTTCTTTTGTAAAATTTGATTGCCTTGATCAATTTTAACAAGTAAGGTGTAATTTTAAAGCTTAGAAAATGCTATAGCAGATGAAATGATGAAATAAAAATTGATATCATCTGCAAAGTCCCACCTTTCGGGGTGAGCCATCACATATATTTAACATGTTTGTTCACCTTTTGGAGGTAGCAACCTGAAATCAACATTGGACTCTTAAGTGTGGTTCTAAAGTTCAAAATAAAAGTACAAGTTCATTAATAGTTCATCAGTCTTGTTTTATTGTAATTAGCCCTAAAACACCATTTTTTCCCTCTTGTTTGATGCCAAGATTGCTACTGGTAAAAACGGTTCCTGGTTAGTAGACTAAATCTGCACTTGTCAACTGTGTTGTCAACCCACAACGCTTTCTTTAATTTGATTTGCAAGGTTGAAAATTACTTGATCTTTGACCAATACCTCATTTGGGAAATTACCAGATTCAAACTGAAAATGAAACTAATCTGTTACTCTATACCCCAAAACATGACCTATATAACTGTTTCAGGGCATAATATGTCCACGATGCAATGTACCTTTCATAGCTCATAAAATGTTGATAAATGATGGGTATCCCAAGTCAAGGGTGTCTGTAGTTTAAAGCCAAATGTTTACAATACCAGACATCTCTCTTATTTTTTCTATTACTGTTATGATCACATCATAATAAACAAAACAAATAATTTGACAGTCCGCTTAATGTCATAAGCAAACCAGTGCCAGTCTGCCGAATTTCTCAAGCAAGCCAGTCTGCCCAGTCTGCAGGCCAGTCTGCCCAGTCTGCCCCAGTCTGCCTAATAGACGAACCGGAGAAATGTGCCTATCTGAAAGCATTTTCAAGAGTATTTTGTAAAAAAATTATTTTACCATTGAAAAATGGTTAAAAGCACATGCATAATTTCCTATACTAATACATGTGGAATTAAATTTGGGATCCCAAATTCAATTCAACAAATGGCCATAAAAGAAAAAGTCAGCATATTTAAGCCAAATCATTTTGAGGGTACATTTATCTACCCAAAACAATCCCAGTAAGCTAATTCATTTTTAACACTTTATAGTATTGCTAAGTAATACTATAAAGTTTTAAAAATGAAGCACCCCCTGTCACCCATGACTTTTGATTTGTTTTTAACTATAAAGTGTTAAAAATGAAGTGCCCCCTGTCATCCATGACTTTTGATTTTTTTTTAGCTTACTGGGTTTGTTTTGGGTAGATTGCAATACAGTCCATATAATTTGGTTTAAATATGCTGAATTTTTCTTTTATGGCCATTTGTTAAATTAAATTTGGGATCCCGAATTTAATTCAACATGTAATAGTATAGGAAAGCATGCGTGTGCTTTGCATCCATTTTTCACTGGCAAAACAATTTTTTGACAAAAAACTCTTGAAAACGCTTACAGATAGGCACGTTCATTCATTAAGCTGTTTTTACTAAAAACCATTTTTGATCAAAATCTTAAGTTACAGTATTGCTTTAATATATCTTATGACTATGACACCCAACTCTGACAAGCAATCCCTGGGCTGGTAGTATGTTATAAACATTAAGCTTAACTAAAACCATGACAGTTCATAAGGGGCAAATTTTTCTCAGACTCAATCATTTTTGCTTAAAGGGGCAATTCATGATCCACTTTTCACCCTCAAGGTCACCTCTATCAAATTTGAGTTTATTAGCTTGAATCCTCAAGTGGTATATGTTATGATCCTTAAACCATTCTTTCATAAGTGCTTGCATTTTTGAGAAAAGTGAAAAAATGTGTCATTTTCTAATTATTGTCAGGCCCCAACAGTAATTGCAACACAGTAGTCTATTTCAAATGCTGAAAAGCTTGTAACTTGTAAATGAACGGTCGGAATCAAGTGAAATTTTCAGTATTTATGTTGTACTCTTCTTTTCATTTAGCTAGAAAAGAGGCCACATCAAAATCATGAATTGCACCTTTAACCTTGTCATATCTTAAAACGGTACAACATCTGGTTTTAATATCAAAATTGAAACTACATGCAAATTCTAGATATTGGAGAAATAAAGAAAGTGAATATACAACCAACCATGCGAAAAAATGACAATTTTAATCATGCTATTGGTATAGCAACATATGGTTGATTGGAAATGCAATATGTAATCAATAACCCCCTATTTCTTCATTAATTTGGTTTCAAAGTCAATTTTATCATTTATTTCCACTGCAATTAAATTTTGAAAAATTCTTGTTCAAATCCGAACGTATTTCAAAAATAGTGGTTAGCATCCGCTACATAAACATATGGCAAATTAAACATGATTAACAGCCTCATTGAGCCCAAACAAAATAAAAATATACATATACCTCCCCCCTCCATGAGAAGAAAAAGAGGAGTTCAAATTTTGATGTAAGAATCCTTGATTGATATCATGACATTTTCACGAAAAAGTGGACATGAGAAAAATATTGAAAAAAGGATGTAACTATTCAATGAAAAATGCTACCACCATATATTTGGTATCAAAAGAAAGCTATTTTGAAGCTTTTTTAAAATGAACCTAATTTTGAAAAGACTTGAAAAGTCTATGAAATTTCTTTAAAAAATGAATTTTTGGTCAAATTTGTTGATTTTCATAATGAAACTAGTAGTAACTTTTATTTATTTTTTTCAACCCATTCTTGGTTGTTTACTTGGGTGTTATTGTTCTAAATGGCTTAAATAAGGATCAAATTTACACATGAGGTTGTATTTTTTGTTAATCCTGACCAGGCTTTACGGTTCAGTGCACCCAAAAATCAGCGGACAAATTGTCCTTCCGTTACCGTACTTCCGTGACCATGATCCCTTCGCATTTCGCATTGTTAAAACATAACCGTAGGGAATATCTTGATGTGGAATGTGGCGAACTATAATTGCAGAAACACCAAGCAATGCATTCAGTAACTTTAAAATAAAATTTCTTCATAACTTTCATAAAAATTTTCTAAAATGTACTCAAGGTGAATAACCATGTCCGTTTTGTTGACCTTCCGTGATCGACCTCATTAATATGCATATTTTGCGACAGAGGAATTTTTATGAAAAACATTCCTGTTGAATATGAATGCTTTCATGGAATTAGCTTTATTTTATCCAATTCAATTTTGGCAATGAATGTGTTTGAAATACAGAAAAATTCTGTGATTGTCCTTCCGTTACCGTGAAAATGCCCATATGGCTTTGCATCAGCTCCATTAAATATCATGGATTTGTTACACATTAACTTCAAAAATGGTGATACCGGGCAATGAATAAAGTTTTATCATAAGAAAGGTCAATATTGACACTCTAAATATGAGACAGAAATTTTAATGATTTTAATAAGGGTTGCATCAATTCATCGGTAACCGATTAATGGGTACAGATTATTGCCTTATCATTCTGAATCGGTATCATTAAAAAACATCAATTTGCCAATTAATATCAACCGATAACCGTAAGTTCTTCTAGATACCTCATGAGCTGTATAAGCAGCACTAACTATACAAACCATACTGCAAGCGCAAATTCACCAGAAACAAAAATAGAATACAACGCATAAAACCCAAAGTTGTATTTTAGAATGTAAAAACTTGCATTTTAACTGCAAGTATATTACACCATTACAAACAGGATTTCAATTCAGTTCATGAAGTCATTGTACTAAAGTAATACTATAAAGTGTTAAAAATGAAGCGTACCGTCCCACCCATGACTTTTGATTTTTGGGCTTATTGGGTTTGTTTTTGGTAGATATGAATACCTTCCAAACGATTTCCCTCAAAGATGATTACTTTTTCTGTTATGGCCTTTGTTGAATTAAATTTGGGATCCCAAATTCAATTCCACGTGTATTATTATAGGAAAGCATACATATGCTTTTTATCCATTTTTTGGTGGCAAAATAATTTCTTTCAAAAAATACACTCGAAAACGCGTTTAGATAGTCACATTCCTCCATTTTATGTTGTTTTTACCATAAACCATTTTGACCCAAATCTTATAGTATTGCTTTAAGTAATATGGATTGATACGTCAGTGTATGGTTCATTTTAAAACCCGTTCATATCGTGAAGTAATCAATCGGTATCGGCCGATTATTTTATCAAACAATCGGTGATCGGTATCGGTTAAAAAAGGTTGATCGGTGCATCTAATTTTAATCAATGAAGTTATACCTAAAAAGCAATTAAAGTTGAAGGTACATGTAGATCAGGTTGGGTGAGGAGCCAATTGGACTACATGCAAGATTGTAAGAAAACTGATGACTTCTCTTGTAGAAAATAAAAATATTGGGATCATATTTTTTGTATATAGTGAAATGAAATATATATGGTTACAGAGGTTTATCAAATTTTAGATATCTTATCAAAATGTATTGTTTTTCTTATGAATTACGAGTGAAATTTCTCTATCCATTACTGTAGAAAACATATGGATTTTAGGGTTAGGGTAAGTTTAGAGTTAGGGTTATTGTTGCATCATGGCTACCTACCCCCTTTTGTTCTCAAAATTAAGTTTTAATGTCATATAAATGATGACCACTCAAAAGATTTAAGTTTCAAATTTCAGCTCAATCGGTCCAACCGTTTCGATTTTTTGGGCTATACCATAATTAGACACATTTTCATGTATCACTCCAAAATGAAACATAATTCAGCCGTGAAATTTCACATGGGTTATAAGAAAAAGATGAACAACAATTTGGTACCAAAATCTCAAAAAATTTGAAAAAAAGTTTAGGCAATCGGACCTCCTTTAAATAAATAGAATAGGGGGTCAATGAGTGACAGTTGTTTAAAAATAGGGGGTCTTTCAGTGATAGCAAGGCAAAAAAAGCAGGGTTATTTTGGTGGCACATGGCGCCTACCTCAAAGTTGATTGCCCACTCCCCCGTGAAAAATAATAAATATGTACATAAGTGGACCAAATCACATGCCTTTATTACTTGTTGATTCAGCGCTTGACATGACAGAAAAAGAATAATATTTCTTAGGTTAATTAACAGGCCTCAATTGTTGACATATCCTTGGCATTAATTACATGTACCAGAATGACATTTGAAAAAAAAACCAGGGGGGCCACTCAGATATATTGATGTACACATGCATGATCATAGGTTTACAAAATACCCCCTTAACAAGTTTAAGCTTCCCTTGAAGAAATACCCCTAAACAAGGATTAACGTGCAATTTTACTCTAAATATTACCCCCCTAAAAGTTGGATTGTTTCTTCAGGTTTTGAAAAACACCCCTTTTTGTGGACATTTTGAATTTTTGTTTAAAAAAACACCCCTTTTTGTTGAAAATTAGCATTTTTAAACCCCTAAACACGTGCAGTGCTTTTCGTGTTTGGCTACGAAAAAAGTACCCCTTTTTCTGTGTTTTTCTGTTCACGCATGTGTACACCAAATATAGCTCAGCGGCCCCCCTGGGGCAAAACCTACCTGGATCAGAATCAAATATGCTCTCAAATCATCTTTATTTCTGGGTCTGAAAATAAAATAAAAAATGTAAAGTTAGTTATTGGCCAGTTTTTCATTTCATAAGAGATCATTAAATTTTGGCTGGAGGTGGGGTCTGTTCAAGGAATTTTTATAGGGGAACCAGCTTTCTCCGCCATCTTGTGTTGCTCATGGAGCAGAGTTATTGTACCTCCGGATATATTCGGAGTTTGGCTCGATATCCAGGTAGATTGCGTAAATCTTCACTTGACTTATATACAGCGTGTGCATTTTGTTTCACGTGCAAACCGTGTCTGCGTTTCAAGTAGCGTGTATTGCGACTTGCTCTGATCAAAGTACGCCAAATTTCCCGCTGACCCGTTGCGAAGACTCTCGAAGTGTGGCACGCAGCGCCGTAAAATACAGGAGGTACAATAACTCAACCTCCATAAGCGACGACCAAAGATGGCTGCTGTCCCATAGGATTTACACAGGGTGAAATCAAAATGGTGGCGAGTATCGAATCCCCTATAAAAATTCCTTGGGTCTGTTACATCTTAGGCTTATCTGTGGTAAACGCTAATATTTTCGCGGGCAGTAATTTTCGGGCATGACCAATTATAAAACATATCGTGCGATTTAATTTTTGCGCTTGTGAATTTTTAATGTGCTGCATTACAAACCATTTTAAAGGAATTTGTTTATTTTGATTCTACTCTACCTCTCTTTGATTCAAATGAGTTTTCCCAAGTTTCATTGCAAAGTGGAACGATATGGCTAATGCCTTTAATCAAGAATACACTCCCGCTCTAAAGTATTTACGCACAATTAATAACGTTCAAAAACCTTGTTTTTTATATTAAACGACCTAGAATCATCAAAGAGCTATCAAAGATTCATAGTAGTATAGGTAACTTATCTATTCAACATGAATAAATCGATGTTTCTTTTAATATCTGATCTTCCATTGCTATAAAATGGCTGATTTCATGGACCATACACAAATACACCACAAGTACAAACTCATAACTATGTAATTAACTAATCAATTTTTCATAACCTCATTATTACCTAGTAACAGGATAGAATATTTTCAGGCTGTAAGTTTTAAAACAAATGCGTAGAAATGTATATAAACTCAATTCTTTATATTCAGACGAAAGTAGTAATATGCATTACATGCCATATTTTTCAAATGCAATGAATGCAATTCCGGAATACTTACTTCGATAATTATACAATATAATAGACTCTGTCAAAAAATGATGAAAATCGGTTAAACACCTTTTGAGATATATGGCTGAATAAAGGTCATGTGCAGAAATACTTTAGAGCGATAGTGTATCAGGTCCTGTCTACACTCCCAGTCAAAAGTGTTTGCGCACAAAACCTTTAACCAGCCATATCTCGAGAACCGTTAATCATTTGCTCATATTTTTTCGGGTTTATATTTTACATATATAAATCGAAAGAACTCAACAGGAATTGCATTTACCGCATTTGACAATATGGTATGCTAAACATACTGTATACTTTCTTCTGCACATTCAAAAACAGAGTTTAAATACATAACTGCACATTTGTTGGAAAACTTATGACATGATAATGTTCTTTACGGTTACACGGTGATAACGAGCACTGAACTAATAAAACTCATTGGTACATAGCTAAACATGCGTGTGGTGTATTTGTGTATGGTCCAGGAAATCGGCCATTTTTATGATTATGGAAGATCGGATATCAGAGGACATATCTAAGATTATTTATATTGGATACATTAGGCACCTATAAAAAAACAAGAATTTTTTCAGAGTCTTGGTCGTTTGATAAAATAATTACGTTTTTGGTCGTATTTACGTGTGCGCAAACACTTTTGACCGGGAGTGTACACTTACTTCTTGAGATCCTTGAGTAGGCTGTTGATGATGGCTTTGAGTACAATTTTTCTGATTTCTGGTGACAAATCTGGTAGTTGCTGATACATACAGTCAATATAATCCTGCTGCAATCCAGAGTCTTCGGTGCTCTTGGGGTCCTTGGAGAAATCCTGGTACAGTGAAAAAATATCTTTTTAGAAAAAGGTTTCCGACTTTGGCCTAAGTTTTTCTAAAGGGACTGGCCCAGATTCTTCCCACTAATTTTTTTTTTACCTACATATTTTATTACATGAATTTGAACATAGAACATGTATTTAGTAATATAACCCTATCAGTAGTTTTCCATGATTTTGAGGAATATTGGAGAAAATTGCAATTATTTACCTACATTAATTTTTAAACAATTGTGTGAAAACAGTGTTGAAGTGAAAACAGTGTTTCTAGTTTCCAAATCTTTAAAAGATCTTGTTTCTACCCTATGGGCAAACATATTATTTCTGATGAAATTGTATCTCTTTTAAATTATCATCAGTGAGCTTTGTTTGATCTTTTACATGTATCTGGTAAATCAACCTGTGGTACAAATTTAGGATTTAGAAAACACTGGATAGTCACAACACCATCACAAAATGACATATTGCAAATTAATTCTTTCTTCATTTGAGCCATTTTTTGTGTAAATTTTTGCACTTTTTTGGATTTTATAATACTTACAAGCTTTATTTAGAGCATTTCCATAAGTTTTTAATTCTAAGTGGAATCTAGGCTAGTCCCTTTAAGGGCACAGTTAACCCCTCAGTTTTTGAAATGTTTTACACTTTGTAACTCAGCAAACGATATGTACATCCATATAAAAGTATACATTTCTAGATGTGGATTTTCATGTAGAAGATGATGGTTAGGTCAGTTTTGGACCAAAATGTAAGATTTTGGACCAAGGTCCAAAAAACCCTTGTTCTTCTTAACTATATTTGGAAACAACCTAACTAAATTGTGAAAAACCAAAAGTTGGACCTCTTATGCTTTTTAGAATCTAAAAACCCATGTCTAAAAACGCATTTCTCAAATTTTGAATTTTTGCCTTACTTTTTGAAATATTACCAAAATAGGTCCAAAATTGGCCAAAAATGATTTTGTTGTCATTTTTGGCCTATTTTAGGCCTATAACATAACATAACATAACAACAGGCATTTATAGAGCGCCTTTTCCAGTGGGTACATGTATAAGCGCTGTACAGAAAAGAAACACATTAACAATTATATGACAAATTAAACAAATGAGTCCTAACTAGAGTCTTAAATGTCTAAACACTAGGAGCCCGACGAATTTCAGCAGGAAGAGAGTTCCATAAAAGAGGCGCTACCACTGAAAAGGCTCTGTCACCAGCACATTTGCGAGTCTTTGGAACCAACAGGTTCAGGCCATAAGCAGAGCGGGTGGTAACTGCATCAAGGCGAGGTTTTTTTACCACCAGACAATCAACCATGTACTGGGGACAGAGTCCATTCATGAACATGCTGTCATTTATCACCACTAATACTTCTAATGATGCAAAATGCTTGAAGAAAAGTTTGGGGATGATGCTGAACTTGTCCAATGCCCCTTTAAATCTTTTTTAAATAAGGCTTGTTGATGAAGGAAATCTAGACACATCTGGCTGAGGTTGTGAATTTCAAGAATTTTAGCGCTTGGGATTTCCGAAAAATATTTTGGGCAAGATTGTCATTATAATTCAAAACATCAAAGTCTGTACAAAAGGTTGAACGGAAGCTTTCAGCTTTATAGACTCACCAGGTATACACTGTATGCAGCGCCCAATGAAGGAGCATTCGCACAGGAGACCCACGGCTTTACGTGACTGTCCGACAACGGAGCAAGTAGAGTAAAGTTTCTTGCCAAAGGAAACAAGGAGACGAAAACCGCTCTATCTGAACTCAAACATATACATTAGGCTAATGTACATGTATATTTATCAGATCAGAAATCTACATGTAAATGAGATGCAAGCTTAGCTTTCTCAAAATTCTCACACAAATGAGTATTTCCATGATAATTTTGCATCGTTGGCTCTACGTAAGCAGGGGCATAGCGAGGGTGTCTGGCGCCCGGGGCAAGAAGTCAAACTGGCGCCCCTCGGGGGGCAACTTGAAAAGGTATGCCCCCAAAAATTCCAACAGCTTTGAAAAAACTGTCCTTTTTTGGGCTAAAATGGGTAATTTCTGCTAAAATTTGCCTAAATTTGTTTCCAGTGCGCAAAGCGCACAAAAATAATTATGTTTTTTGGAGTAATATTTGCTAAAACGCTATTTAGATCTCAAAGGGTTGAATAATGTTTTGGCTCCTCAATTTCCTGCATCAAACTGTAGAGTTCGATGTTATATAAAGCAAATACTTTTCCTCATAACCCAAAATTTGCATGCTTCAAAACAGAGATTGTCAAAATAGACGCCAATTGCTTGAAAATTCTGTTACCACAATTAACATGTAACTTTTCTACAAGCAGTTTTGCTTGTTATGTCCGTCATATCTTAGCTATTTAAGGTAGTTCGAACGGCTACGGTGTCCTGCACATAATTTGTTCAAAATTTCACAGAATGTGCAGAATGATGAAAGAAACTTGTATTCCAAATTTTGATTTTTTTTTCCGTCCAAGCGTTTTTGAGTTACGCTATTTTTAATTTTTAAATTTCCCATAGACTTTGTACACGGCAAAATTTGGCCACCATGAAAATTTCACAAAATTTGTCAAATTTCTGAAAAAAATACTATTTACAAATTTTTTTTCTTTTGTGGCAGTGGTTCACAAAAGAAACTAATTCTTTTTTCTTTGCATTGCAAACTGATCACAGGTTGTCACAAATTTTGATTTAAAGAAATTTCTTTCATCGTTGGCTTTTAAAATTAAAGTGTTTCTAGAAAATTTTATAGGTGTTTGAAAATATGCCTAAATTTATAGGAGCTAAAAAATCATTTTTCTTGATAGTAAAACACTTTATGGCAAAAAGCCCACAAGAGAATTTAGCTATTGTGATCCTTCACCAGCCCCTAAAATTTGAATGTCATAGCACATTCCCTCTTGACATGAAAATTCAAAAACTCTGATTTTTTAGGGAATTTTAAAAAAATAAAGAAAAACATAAGAAATTGGCTGAATATTATAAAACTTATTAAATATTACCATTGAAGAGTTTTCTTTAAGTGGAAATAGGTTTTGGTTTCCATTCCCCCAAACAATTCACTTTATAGCTAATTTTCTGACATGTGTAAATAGCCGTTCAAGCTATACCTTAAGCTATATGCAAAATAAAATTCATTTATGCAATATAAAGATGATGGTCTTTTACTCAAATGATTCAAGTACCTCCTTTCTTTGGAAATTTTCCAAACCAAAAGTCACAATTTATCTTTGTTTGTCCAGGTTGGTTCGAGGGGGCACATAGGTTTTCATGACAAAATCATAGAATGCCTGATCTATGCAAAAAGCCTGGATAGTCCATAAAACCCCATGCTGGCCAATCAATCCCCTGAACCCAATCCACCTTAACAATGAATGGTGTGTCCCAATTTTACTTACTTATTGAGAAAAGAAACTGAAAATTATAATCTCATGCCCAGCTGTAAAGGCTTCTGGGAAGAACCATCTTTTTTCTTGAAATTAAGAACAAACATTTGTATCAGGAAGCACCTCAGGAATAAGCTTACTCATGTCTCAACTATCCTGAACGATTATTCCTCAAATCTAATCTACTTAACATTAATGATATGTATACTCTGGAACTAGGAGTTTTTGCATACAGATTTAGCATCAATGACTTACCGGTTTCATTTAAAGACTACTTTAAAAGAAGGTCTGATATCCATAAATACAAAACAAGACATACCAACGATTTGCAATTAACTAACAACAAGAAAGCATTTTCTGACTAATGCATTAGATCGAACGGTCCCGTTTTATGGAACTCTTTGCCCCAAAATATAAAAGAATCCAAATCGATTAAACATTTCAGAAATCAATTTAAACGCTACCTATTGCAAGCTTACGAGTAACTTTATTTTGAATTAGACCATCCCACGTCCTTTGAGCTCATCGTTGTATGTCTTTTTGGTATTTTTTATTTCCTTACTGTTTGATTTATGTTGTGTTATATAGGGGTCGGCTATTTAACGGGCCTTATTGGCCTTCCAGCCGTCTCCTCCATAAGATTTTATTTGTCTGTCATTTATATGTACTGTTTTATATGGAAATAATAAAGTTGAAGTTGAAGTTGAACTTATCTTGGGGAAGCGGATTAGCGTAGTGGTAATTTCCTCCCTTTGCACCACTGAGTCCCGGTTTCGATTCCCAGTCCCGGCGCTGTATGTGCATTTGGTTTTCAATGCATGCTCGCTTCCTCCTGCATTCAAAACTGATTTAATTAAAGAAAGATCTTGGACGCCAATGGCAAGAAGCTTCATTCGAGGCTTTCTTGGGCTATCTAATCCTTGGCGATTAGCCTAAAGAATTCTTTTTTTCTTTTCTTTCTTATCCAAAATGTAACAAATCTGAGTTTACATCATAGACATAGAGGGGATATATCACCCTGCAAAGTGGATTAATTGCCAGCCATGGGACTCGGAGAAGCCGGGTTATTTGGGTCCACTCGAGTATCAACAAAGGAACCTTTGAGTGAAGCGATTTGGTTACGTGTAGAAAAAAAATATTACTAAAGTATGCATTTCCTTAGCAAAGTTGAATGTGTTTTAAATAATCTAATCACGCATTACGACAAGATCTAGTGCATCATCAGCAAAAGTCCAAATACTCCGGTTTGATCCTCCCCTCTTGATCTACGATTTAAATACATCCTACAAAACTTACCATAAATGTGGCATGCATGTGCGCAAATGAACTGAACGCAGTCTCATAAAAGACTTGAATCGCTTTGAAATCTTCAGACTCCTTTGCCTTATCCACGTCATGCCTGTAGGATTTTAAAAAAATGCAGATACTTTAATAAAAAATTCCAGCATTTATATAATTCTCATTATATGCAGGATACAGGGCTGTGATTGAGTTTTTTTTTTTTAAATCTTGGAAGAATGTAAATAGAGCAAAGGGATCAATGCGAGCGGAGCGTCTTCATGGCTGGGGGGTCCAAGCCAGAGGGTTTATACACATTAAATATTGCAGGAAACATCATTTCAGAGGCAATTTCAGATTAAAGTTCTTTATCATGATTTTTTCCAGTTTGTGTGATCAGTTTTTCTAGGGATTTACTCATGAAAAAATCCAAGGATATATTACAAAAAGTCTTGAAATCAAGACAAATCTGGGCAATTCACATCCTGGGGGGTGGGGGTTCTTCAAAAATTTATGTACGGTATGTGCCTGCCGGACTCCGAAAAACTGACCATCTCTATACCTATTTTTGGCACAAAAACCCACCCATCAGTATACCAATTTTAATGGAAAAGCACCAAATTTTACTCAAATTGGGTGCTTTTTTTGCAAATTTTCCCAAAAAGCACCCAATTTATGAAAATTGGGAGCTTTCATCTGCGATGAAAAACACCCAATTGATATACCAAAATCCTGGAAAAATCACCTCAAAAGGCAGGCAAATATACGTATTGTCAATGTAAGTAACCCCCCCCCCACCGGGAAATCACACCCCTGAGGATATTACTTAGGATCTAAAATCTGTGATTTCAAATCTGACTCCAATCTCACAACCTTTAAATTTATACCAAGTATCACATATCAAAACTGTCATACATAGTCATACATTTTTGAAACTCACATCAGCAGTGTCACAAATAAAGTCTCTAAGTTGTCTGGTTTCATCATTAGGTGTACCAAAAACTTGTCTTCTGCTGCACTTCTTAATCTCTTCAAGTCTCTTGTTTTACCACATCTTGTTTACTGTATTTGTGTTTGGGCTCCATTTTAGGGAAATCACATTGACAGGTTGGACAGGGTTCAAAGGAAAATCACTGGGGTAGTATTTCATAGGAGATCAATTGATGTTGAATGTTGGCCTAGTTATGAAGAAAGTTTTACCAAACTCAGTTTGTTGAAATTTGAGGATTCTTGTAAATTCCATAGACTTGTGTTTGGGTTCAAATTAATGAATGGTTTGTTACCAATATATTTTGATCAAATGGTGCATTTCAGTAGGATTAACAACTCTAGGTTGTTGCATGTAAGTTGTAACAGCAAGAAGTTCTTCTTTTTTAATTCAATTTGTAATTTTTGTGTATGACAAATTACATTTTTCACATGTTTGTAAATTGCAAGTGATTTGAATAAATATTATTATTTATAGGAAAAACACAAATTTCATTGGAGAGTGTAAACAAAAATCAATTTTGCAGGGTCCCAAATGCTTGTAAAAGTTTTTGTAAATGCAAACGTCAGGCAACATAAAAAAATAAGTTATTTCTCGTCTGAAGGTTTCTCAAAATTTGAGGAGGGAGAGAGGTTTTTTTAGGTTGGGGAGAGCCTTCAGAGCAATCCAGGTTTACACTTGGTAGATGTTGACTGCACATTCAGTTGCTGTCTTTTAACTTGATGTGATATAGATGTTGGTTTGACGACAGTTCTTACGTAAAAAAACATCCTTATATTAAAAGTATCCTTCAAAGAGGAAAGCAGGGTCTTGAATTGATATTTGAACGATTTAGCTCAATTTTTAACATCTTTTTCGCATTTTTGTACACACACAAAAAAAAGAAAAGAGGTGCGGCACCAAAAAGTGAGGAGGGAGGGGACGAGAAACAATTTTGTTTTTTTATGAGGCCTCCCCTTATATTTTTGTTTGCATTATCCAAGTAAATTTCATTTTACCTATGGTGCAATATTTGAGGGACTTTCGTTTGAGGGGAGTTAGCTCTACTGAGCCACCCTGCTCCCATCAGATGCTTCATGGGTGCTCAATTAATAGAGCACCCTGAATAATGGTATAGTATAAACCTCTAAATTTCCAGAAGCCTCCCCTAACTGCTCCCCTAAAGAACTTCAGGAGAGCTTTTAATGGAGCCCCTGCAAATTTCAAATGGAAGACTCTGATATTTGTCATTCATATTAAAGTTAGTAACTCACTGGAAATGTTTCATCGTCTTTGGCCTATAGCCTTTGATCTCTGACCCTTTGGCTGGACTCCTTGATTTCCCTTTGCCTGCATCCCCTGCTGGAGCACTCTGGCTGACCATAGCTTGCCCAGGCTGGATGGCAGGCAGCTTGGTCACCCCTCCTGAAAAGGGTCTGGTCTGCTTGCTTCCTTTGCTGTCCTTGTTTTTGCTTCCGAAGGAGCTGAAGAAGGATGATAGTCCTGAAAACCTGCTGGTTTTAACATTGGATTCCTGCAAATGAGACAATATTTGAGGTCAAAATCATGAATTTCTAGGTATGAGAGTTGGGAAAACCTATTATAGGCCTCATCATCATCTGTCGACTGTGGAGCAGGCGACTACAAGTTTTCTCCAACTACAACGGTCCTGAGCCATTTCAGTTAACGTTTTTGGGCTCAGTATGCACTCTGCATAATATAGGCCTACATGTACTACATCTACATGTACTACATCTACATGTACAAACCAAGGAAAACTGATATAGTCTTTTCCCGTAAAAAATCAGGGTCACATTTAAAAAAAATACATTTCTACAGACCCCGGCCACAGACATCAAACAAAGTTTATATTGTTATGTTTACCATTTTTAACAAAAATGGTTTCTGACACAAATAGTGGTCAACAATGGACACTTGGCACTGTGGAGTCAGTCGTGTGCATTCAGGAGGTTGGAGGATCATGATGCGGTTTAACCCTTAAGAGTACCAAGTGGTGCAATTTGCACCACATTAATTATTCATGAGGTGAACATTAATTGCTGCCTTATAGTAAATTTAAAAGAATATGCTTATTTTATTGATGCAAACTGATAAAACCCTCATATTTGTGTCTAACTCTTGGTGAGAATCCATTCTCGCAAAGATTCTCCCCAAAAGGATTTTGCAAGAATTCAAATAGATTCTCTAAAAATGAGGCAAACATATTGTGTATGAATGTATATAGAATCCAAAGATTCTTGCAAAGGTTCTCCCCCAGTAGATTTGCGAGAATCCAATAAGATTCTTGCAACAGTGAAAGAATTTCTAGCCCTGGCATTTATAAAAGTATCCGTTTTAGAAGCAGATTTTTACCCTGAACATGATGATGATATCAGTTTCTGAACAAAAATGTCAATTTTGCAAAAAATACCAAAACACATATTTTTTGCCCCAAAACACTCTGGAAAGTTTAACTAAAATTTGCATAAATTGTGAAATGTTGAACTTTTTTGCTTTTTGAAATCTAGAAACAAATGAGTGGTGCTCTGGCAAAATGAGCGGAAAGTTGCGATTGAAGATTTTGAATAAATGGCGGCTAAAGTAAAAGTATGGTGAAAAGATCAAATTTCGTTTTTTGACATAAAACGCATTAAAACATAAGTGTGAAACCATACCGCGCATTTTGAAGGTCAATTATGCCGGGAAGTGCAATTTTCACGTGTAATTGATCGCGTTTTGCTATCATACACTACAGTAATCTGTATCTTGAAAATCGATTTGTGACAATTTTTTACTGCCAGATTTTGAGTGGGCTAGCTGCTTTGTATTTCGATCACTAAATGAAGATTGTAGAAAGAAAGTATGACATAAATTTATATATCATTCGAAAGCTGAGAATATAGAGAATTAAAATATGTCATAAACTCAATTTTGAAAATCGCGACTTTCCGATCATTTTGCCAGAGCACCACTCAAATGTCTAGGAAGGGTTTTCTCAAATTTTTGATTTTTATCTTAGTTTTTTAAAAATGCCAAAAACAGGTCAAAAAATTTAAAGAAATCCCACCGCTGCCACCAAAATGGCAAGTTTTGGCAATTTTTTTTCAAAAAAATAGATAATAATCAAAAATTTCTGAATACACTTTCTTGACAAAAAATTGTTTCTAAATTCCAAGAAGGAAAAAAAAACTCTCAAAATTTCACGAATGCAATTTTTATTAAGGCTTTCCAGACATTTTTGGGCAAAAAATACGGATCGGGGCGTTTTTTACCAAAATCAACATTTTTGGTAAAAAACTGGTATCACCAATATGTTCGGGGTAAGGGGGAGCGGGTTGGCGCAGCGGTAGTTACCTCGCCTTGCACCAATGAGGTCCCGGGTTCGAGTCCCGGTCCCGGCGCTTTATGTGCATTTGGTTTTCAGTCCATACTCGCTTCCGCAGGTTTTTCTCCGGGCACTCCGGTCTTCCTCCTGCATTCAAAACTGATTTAAAAACATCTTGGGATCCCTGTTAAAGATAAGCTTCCTTATAGCTTACTTGGTACCAAGTACCAAGTTGGGTTTCCTTGGTGAAAGCCTAAACAAGGTGATTTTTAAAGATCCACTTCTAAAAATGTATGCTTTATAAATATGGTTTATGCAATTAGTTTGAGAGTTAGAGTACAAAAAACGTAGCTAGTTGAAGGTCTACCCAAGCCTTGAATTCATGCGCGCACACCAGGTGCATTTCTGTTCTACCCTCCAGCATCATATGCATATCATAAGGCTATAAAATAAAAAAATACTTGCGTTGCCCTCCACAGCCTGGTCAAAATTTTGAAATTCTGGGCTCTTTTTTTTAATCATGCTTTTTATGATTTTGTCTTTTAATGAAATGTTTCACCTTGGTTATCTACATGTGTAAAAGTTGTATGCCACAATGCCAGAAATCCAAACAAGCAGCTCTCTTCTGTGGCACGTGTGGTCTAGCGGAAATCGGCAGGACTCATAAACGTGAGGTTGTGAGTTCGAGCCCCGTTGGTGCCAACGTGTTGTGAACCTGGGCAAATCACTTTATCACACTTGCCTCGTCGACCCAAGCGTTATATGGGGAGTTACTAGGAATACTGACATTGAGCGCTTGAATAGGCAGCTGGCTGTATTCTAGTGGTAACGGAATAAATGTAAAGCGCTTTGATCAATAATGGAAAAGCGCTATATAAGCAGCGACATTTATTTTTTATTTTTTCTGAACCTTTTCACACAAAAATTTTCACATTCTCTGCAAATTATATAAACTGCTTGGTAGATTGTCATGTATCACTATTCATATCCACAAAATCATTCCATAGTTCTTTTTAAAAAAAATATGAATGTCAGACATTTTCATTTGGATGTTTTTGTAGAATTTAAAATCTTATTTGGTCAAAAATAATACTTTTGTCAAAAGCTTTAAAAATATTATCTTTTTTCATTATTATTTTCATCATAGAATTCACTAACGAATTCATTCTATATTCGGAAAACACAATATGGAAAAACCGGAAGTAGAAGAACAGAACAAACTAGCTGCATAGATCAGCAGTTTGATCCCTTGAAAGAATTTTTGAACATTTTAAAAGAAAAAGTTGACGACATATTCATGTAGAAAATACTTCAATGTTCATTTCCACAATGGTAGACTAGTCCTGGTGCCCAGCCAAATTTATTAGTTCAAGGAAATAAAAAAAAAAAAAAAAAAAAAAAGCCGGTCTGCCGGGTGTCCAAAGTTTTCTCTTGGGAGGGCAACACAACTATTTTTTTTTAATTTTTGGCCTAATTGGTATAATTTCTTCAATAATTACCTCCAAAGATGAAAGCATCAGTTTGAATGCGAAATATTAAAACAGTCAAAGTTTTATACTGATTATTCATAAGTTGAGAGTTATCTACTGATGAAAGCATCGGTTTACATTGTAACCCTTGTTATAAGCTTATATATTTTCAGCAACATATTAGGTAATTGGGTAGGTGTGCAACCCCTCAAAGTTTTTTATAGCAATCACAATACTCTCTGATATGTGTGGTACCAATGGATAGGTATTGATCCCCTTGATTGATCCCCTCTTTATCTATCGATGATTTTTACATTTTTGTAAAATGTGAAAGAGTAAAATGGTGAATGTTTTATCGATGATACAATGTACATTGTAGAATCAGTTTACATGTATATCACATCGTGTCATTTTACAAAAAATGCCAGATATATATAGTGCAAATTAATAATCATTAAGTTACACAGATAAAATTACACATCAAAATTTACACCGAAAATTACAAGATAATTACAAAATACAAGATAGGGTTATTAAAACCATGAATTGCACACTTCAAGAGCAAATCATACATGACAGCATCAGCTTAAAATGTGAAAGAGTAGAACAGCCAAAATGTCATCTATAAGATAACATCAGTTTAAATGTGAAAGAATAAGACAGACAAATTGTATCTACTGATGATAGTGTCAGTTTAAAATATGAAAGAGTAAAAAAGCAATAAAATTAATCTACTTATGATAGCATCAGTTTAAAATTGAGTAAAACAGTCAACATTTTATCTACAGGAGATAGCATCAGTTTAAATGTGGGAGTAAAACAGCCAAAAATATACCTACTGATGATAGCATCAGTTTAAAATGTGAAAGAATAAAACAGTCTAATTTTATCTACAGAAGATAGCATAAGTTTGAAATGTGAAAGAGTAAAACAGCCAAAATTTCATCTTCTGATGACAACATCTGGTTAAAATGTGAAAGAGTAAAAGAGTCAAACTTGTATCTACTGATGATATTGTCAAGTTTAAATGTGACCTGCCATATCGGAAAGAACCTAAGAGTCCAAAAATCAAATTGATTTTTTGGTCTTGTCTTAAAGCTGAGATTGTAAGCTTTAAAATGACATCTTGCTTTTGGTTATTGGATGTTCGGTTGCAAAGTTATATATTCAAATTGGTATCGGCTGATTCGGGAAAAACTATAATTCTGAGAAAATTTAGTTTTTGTAATTAGTAAAACTTGAATGGACAGAGGATTTTTATCTTGGTTTATAAAACATTTTTCGCATGATTTGGATGTTGGAACCTGATTTATAGGATAGAATACAACAAAGGTAACATTTCTGGTATTAGAAATTCGGCCTTGGACGTGATTTTTAACTATATGCACAGCTTAAATGGCCTGTAACCAGTAATTCACTATGCCGACCTTATGATCACCTTAAGGTACCTTTCGATATGGGGGTCACAAATGTGAAACAGTAAAGCAGCCAAAATTCTATCCACTGATGATACATGTAGTCTTAAAATGTGAAAGGTAAAACATACACAATTTTCGGATGATAGTGTGATGAAAAAGCAAAACATGTGAAATTAAAGTAAAACAGCCAAACAAATTTTATCTACTATTTTTTATTCCACTGATGTCTGATGACAGCATCAGTTTAAAATGTGAGAGTAAAACAGTCAAATTGTATCTACTGATGATAAGTTGATAACTAGTGTCAGTTTAAAATGTGAAAGAGTAAAACAACCACAACTTTATCCACTGATTTAGTGTGTCAGTAGGCCTATATTACAGGAGAAGAAAGATTAACAGTTAAAATACTAAACCACCAAGCAAAATTGACTGTAGCTAATTAGATATATAGCAAGTAAATGTCTGGGTCTCAAGGTTTCCTCTCAGTTTGTTGCTCTCAAGCAATACAATAAAGGTCAATTCATAGTCGGCCTCCAAACAAAATTTTTCCTACCAAACATTTGGTCGTGACGTCAAAATGACGATTGACTCCAAACAAAATAACTTCAACACCGAGTTGAGACCAAACAAAATTTCGCGCTAGATTGCACACGTTATTTAATTGCCACATACATTGGACCAAATGTTTGCTACCCGTTCATAGTTAAAGTTCGATGGCAAATATTTGGTGACGTCACGACCAAATGTTTTGTAGGAAAAATTTTGTTTGGAGGCCGAGTATGAATTGAGCCTAAGAATACACAGATATTCCCAACTGTGCTTAATCCCCAAAATTGTGTTTCCAAATTATCAGGATTATAGGTGTCAGTTAAATTGGTCACAAGTGTACATGTGTAAATACATTTTCCTGATTTTTACCTTCCCCTTTTTTAAAATGTGAAAAAGTAAAAAATATGAAAAGGTAAAACAGCCAAAATTTTATCTACAATTGAAATGATCAGTTAACTACATTTGTAGGCCTATTAAAAATATGAGAGTAAAACCGACCAAAATTGTATCTACTGATGACATCATCACTGCATCAGTTTAAAATGTGAAAGAGTATAAAACAGGCAAAATGTTTACTGATGACAGCATCAAAATGTGAATGGGAAAAATAGACAACATTTTATCTACAGAAGATAGGGTCATTTAAAAATGAGATAGAGTAAAAGTTAAAATTTCACCTACTGATAACAGTATCAGTTTAAAATGTGGAAGAGTAATACAGACAAAATTTTATCTAAGATGATAGTATCAGTTTAAAATTGTAAAAGAGTAAAACTTCCAAAATGTTATCTACTGATGATAGTGTCAGTTTAAATGTGAAATAGTAAAACAGCTCAAATTGTATCAGGGACAGGATCTACTGATGATACTAGTGTCAGTTTAAAATGTGAAAGAGTAAAACAGCCAAATTTTAAAAGTAAAACAGCCAAAATTTTATCTACGATAGAAATGATAGCATCAGTTAAAAATGCAAGAGTAAAACAGCCAAAATTGTATGTTTAAGGGTTAGAACCATTTTCAATTTTTTTTCATAGAAATTGAGTTAACTTCGTCCACAGCAATGTGTATCCAAAATAAAAAATAGTTTTTGAGCCAGAACGCATTTAAAAACACTGTTTTGTTGTGTGGTTTTTTTTCTCGGGGGGGGGGGGGCATTTTTGGTCAAAATTTTGCACACAACCCTATAGGAAATCCCATTATTGGTCCGACTTAAAACAGGTTTGAATCCATATTTTGCAAAATGGTGGCATCGGTGGGATATCCGATTACCTTGTTTTTACTATTACTATTACTTTTTCTAAAAATATAACCAGAAAAAATACAAAAAAAAGAGGTTTCTCTGTTCTATGGAGTTAACACAAAATTACATACAATTGTCTTAAACGATTTCATTTGTGAAAGTTTATAATTGATGATCCGAGACAATTCATGTGCCTAATTTGTAAATTGTAATTTGTAAATGTAAACATATGGGAAAAAATGAAGCATGATAATTTGACATTTATAAAAACATTAAAATCTCGAAGGGGATATTGGTAAACGAATGATTAAACAGAGAGGACATTAACTTTGATACAATACACAAAACAGAACACTCACATTGCCTTCCTTTTCGGGTGAATGTAGATCTGGTAGTCGGTTTACTATGTTACTCCCTCGTCGCGACGGAGTTTGTTGTGATGGTGGGGGCATTCCCGCGACGTATGTGCTCCCGCACGTCGGACATGACGGCCTTTCAGTCTGTATATTATGCGCTATCGCTGCTTGGCACGATGCACATATTGGATCCGCCATAGAACAAGCAATTTTTATCCTTAAAACCCCCTAAAACGGGGGTTTTATTCACCCGTTTCCATTACGACTTGTTATCCCATTGCGAGTGGCCATATTTTTATTGATCAAATCGATCAATTGTTGCATATTTTGGTCGAATCCATTCTTTGATGATAAAAGGGGAGTGCGAAAAATAATTGATTGGAGCGTAAACAAAGGGTTTGTGGCTAAGGAAATTTCGATTTAGACCCCAAGGACCAATTTATTGGGAGGGGGAAAAGGTCAGATCTCAGACCAGATAATCTAAATATTTTTGAGAGGGCAAGACCGATTGAAATGAATCCATGAATTCAATAATATAATTGATCCCTTGTTTGATAATGAACGAATCTGACCTTTTCCTTGATGCAATAAGCGTCAGGTTTCCATGGTAATAATTTTGATGGCGCAATACAATACACCTGGCAAGAGTCTTTTTGAAAACTTTTTTGACTCAAATCAAAGATTCTCAACTTTGCTCAAATTAAATGACTCAACTATTGAAGAGTTACGGTCTAAATCTGAGCACTTTTAAAGGAAAATGGTAAAAACTTCTTTTTGAAAAATAAATAGGCCTATTCTAAGTTTTTGCTGCTTCACATTTTTAGGAAAGGGTCCTCCCTTCATGGAAAAAAAGATAACCCTTATTTCCCATGCTCCCATACTTTTAGTGTAGTCCCAGCTCCCATACAGGCCAACAGTTAGGCCTATAATATAGGCCTAGCTTTATCTGGGACGATAAATAGTCCCAGGCTTTATGATAACTGCATGGGACTACAAAATTTTAGTGTATAGTCCCAGATGATAATGGTCCTCCAATAAAAGTGACAGCACTTCAAATATATCACAGAATTATTTTTAGTAAGGCTTTCGCTCGATCTTCAATGGATTTATTAGGCTTTTTTGGAACCAAATTATATAGGCACATTTGGAAATGAACACACGCTTATATTAGTTAAGTCCCTTAACAAAAAAGTCGTTACAGAAATGACAAATCTTCCATTTTTGGCATAGATGTTCATTTCACCATGCGATTTTCGAAACAAACTGGCTCCAAAAAAATCGAGCTATTTTGGGGTCAAAAAATCAATTTTTTGGTAAAAAAAGTG
>JXSR01S010435.1:22811-40633 GCA_000969725.1 Ophiothrix spiculata
TTATGGTACATTTCTGATGAAAATCATTCTCTATGTTGTACTTATAGGCATTTTGCACCTAGCTATGTTTGAGTAGAACTAGAAACAAACAAAAAATATTACATTTTTACTTTTTGATCTGTTGTACAAAGTTATAAAAAAATCAATAAAAATATCAATTCAGTGTAAAATATATATTTATGCCGATACGTTTATAGCAAAATTTGGACTTTTTTCTTAACATCGTAACTGTATTTGCTAACTTCCGGAAGTTACGTCACCATCATCATCAGTGTTTCCAGAGACGTTCAGTCATCATAACATCTCTCATTGCTGACGACGCCAGATGGTATCTGTGCGAAAGGCCTCCAAACGAGGTTAGTAAAATTTTGTGATGCAGAAGTTTCAACCTTTATTGTGGACTTTTTTCTTGAAGTCATGTGAAAATGTTGCGTTAAAATGTGCTAAAACAAAATTGAAGTAACGGTTGGTTTTGTTTATAGTTCTTACACTGAAAATCAACATGACATTTCTATCATTCTATCATTGCGCATGCGTGACCAATTATTTTAAATATGAAAGAATAGATTTTTGAATACCCTTTATATGTACAGTCAGCTAGCTTGTCTAGTGGTTAGACCACTGGACTTTCAATCTCGAAACCGTGGGTTCGAACCTCGTCTGAGTCCTTTTTTTTTGCGAATTGTTGACATAATTTATATAAAAGAACCAAAAGTGTTACTTTTCAGGCCATTCATTACATTTCACATGAAATGCAAACTGTTTCAACGCAGCTAGGCCATTCAAAGCACTAACTCTGACATGAGATCCGTGCACGTTGCTGACGTCAGATGATGACCCGTCGTGACAAAAGGTAGTAGTTATCGAAATTTTGATGCCTAGTTATTGCGATACAAATTACAAGCAAGGATGAAGAGCCGATGTTAGGTACCTTTCGAAGAATCAACGTATTTTTTCCTCTCATTATTTCTTCACTTTTCAGGCCTTACAGGCAAAATGTATATTTAAAACTCATCAATCTGAGTTTTCATATTTTACTAGCAGAATCGATCCAACTGACGACGTTTTATCTTCTAAAAACCAAAAATTTATGTAAGGGTTCACATTTGTTTGCTTAAAAAGTCTCAGAATCGTTGATTTTCACAGAAAATGCCATAAAATGCTTCATTTTTATCAACAGCAAAAAATTCACATGCATTGTTAAGAAAAAAAATTCATACCCCGTTCCAAATTTGCATTTGCTTTCACCGTTTTCTGATAATAAGGATTCAAAGTCAAGCTTTAAATAAAACGAAATCTCGTGACCATTTTTTTATCGTATGGCGAGACTTGGATTTTAGAATTCACAAAAGAGGTCGTTTAAGGGTCGCTGCGATTTGACTGACACCGATTGTGTATAAGGTCAGTATTCTAACGTATGTTATCAAATACTAGAATACAAGTCAAATGCGCAAAAGCGGTCTCGTCTTGCCTTAGGTCCTGTCTGTTTGTCTCTATACTCTGTAAATCTGAAGTATGCAACAAGCAGCCGATTAACGCACAAAACCAATATGACCACTGACGGGAAGTCAATAAGTACGTATTTTTCGAGTCATAACAACGTACCCAATCTCGTAGAATATTCAAATAAACTTATGTTCAATGATTGTCCATAAAATAGCAAAACAAATAAGTCAAAAATAATACCAAACTCATGAACGATTCATGTACAGTAAAATTAATACGCAGTGTTTTGGCCTTAATCAATCCTAATCGATCACTCCTATATGGGAAGGGATATGTTATGGATCTCACAACAGAGTCTGATTGCTCCCTACAAAATGCTTGCTGCGTACTTCAAGGTTTGATAGTATAATATGTATGTATATGATCTGTCATTTTCAGTCAGTTGGCTGTTGGTCAGTTGTCATCATGACAAGATATTGCCAATGTGTCTTGGTTTGGGTGGATGCAATATGCCTCTGTAAACCTTCCAATGTTTTCTTGTAATACCTGTGTTTACTCAGATTGTTAATGCATTGTGATTTAACTGATCACATTGCAAGTATTTCCGGGAAAAGTAGAACGTTTTCTTGATGTGTAGTACGAAAAGAAATTGTATTTGCTTAATAAATATGGTATTCCTTGTGGCATTGTTTTTACCACCTGGTACTACTAAGTATCATTTTGTATATTATGAAATGCTTAAAGAAAAATAATTGAAGTGCATTTGCCAGGTTTAATGAATCGATATTTTCTTTTTTCGTACGTAGTGGAAAACACGAGTTGATCTTATTCGCGGTTCTAGTCTTTAACATATTAACTAATTAAATAAGTACCGTACTTTATTCTAGTTTTTAGAAACTTTCCAATCCAATTGGCATATACTTTTTAAAAGCAAAACTAATACCCCGTATAAAATCTAGGCTCTCTATTAGTATCATACCTTGAAATATTTTAATTCCTTCGTCTTTTGACATTTTCCTGACATCGATTCTGTAATTTTAAGGGCAAATTGCATTGGGACGTTTACGTGTTTATTATTTTCAAGGTTTGTGTTTCTTTGTCCGATCTTTGTAATGCTTAGGCTTCCAACGATATTGGAGCAGTACGAGGGGGTATCAAAAAGTTTTAAAAATAGAAATACAGTCAGGAACATAATTTTATTATGTGACCCTTGAGTCATATTTACATAGTCATTGTGCAAAGGAACAATTTTTTCCTACTTAAAACTGACTGTGTACAGACCAACTTTGTAAAGGTCCTCTTTTAGCCAAAAAAATCCACATTGTTTTTCGCTAAATGTCAACATTTTCAGGTCTACAAGGCTTTATTATGTCATTATGGCGTCATTTTTTGACCGACTTCCATAATTTTGGTATCAATAGAAAGAGAAGATCCTAATCAATACTATGGTATTAAAACATATAAACTTGGGGGGGGGGGGGGTTCACAGAATTGCTTTAATGTAACCCTGTAACACTTGACATTTTCCGAACATCGATTCGCTTACTTTTAAGGTTAAATTGCATGTCATTTCGATTTTTACGTGATGAGACTATTTTCAAGTTTTTTGTTCTTTTGTCAGATCCAAGTCACCCTTGAGCTTCAAAAGATATTGGAATGGTTTAGCCTAGGGATGTCATATCCGCGTGCTCATCTACTAGCAGGTTAATAGATCATGCTGCAACGGAAATGTAAGGGGCACATTGTACCCTAATGTTACAGAAGTGAGTCATAGATGTTTGTTTTGACAAAAAGAACAAACATCTATGTAAAAATATGACAAAATTATGTAACTCTTTTCTTATTCTACATGTATTAGGGAAGCCAGCGCCCTGTACTTAGCATCAAACCTTTAGGTATACATATCTGATGGCTCACTCCAAAAGGGGTGAATTTGTAGATGATATCAATTTTGATTTTATTATTTCATCAATTACAGCATTTTGTAAGCTTTAAAGTGGCACCAAATTGATCAAGGCGATAAAATCTTACAACAGAAAATCTGCTGGAAATTCTTATTGTTTTCTTTATTTCCTGCTGCCTATTTTCACAAGTTTTTCTAAAAAAAATGTTATGTCGCAAAGCCCCTTTTGGGGTAAGCCATCACATATTTCAATTTGTCGTTCAGTATCACTTTTTTAGCTGACTTTTAAGGTTAAATTACTTGTCATTTTGATTTTTACGTGATGAAACTAATTTCAAAGTTTGTGTTCTTTTGTCAGATCTATGTCACCCTTGAGCTGCCAAAGATATTTCAGTGGTTTAGCCTAGGGATGTCATATTCGTGTTCCATCTACTTAAAGGGTGATATATCATGCACCGGAAATGTAAAGGGTGGTGTTCATTTTACCCAAAATGTTTCTGATGTTTGTCTTGAGAGACAGGACAAACATCTATCTAACGCGAAAAAAGTAAAATATGACACAAGCTATGTAGCTCATTAGTTACTTTATTCTAAAGAGGACCTAGTGCTTTTAAACAAATTCGGTCTACTGTCTAAAGATAGAGTGGATATTTTCCGATGGTTGAGTTCTCTCCATAAATTTAGTCGCTTGAATTGACCAATAACAATTCATTGGATAACTTAAACAAAAATCCATGCAGGGGTTATATTTATAAACCATTGGGGCCCTGTACTCTAGATTTTTGTTTACACTGTCCAATTGTTTTGTTTGGCTTATAAGCACGATAACTCAAATTTATTTTGTCCCTCTTCAAGGAACTTGGTCCGATTGCTTCAACTGTTTTCCATATTTTTTTTAGATTAATGGTACCAAATTATTGTTCCCAATTTTTGATATACCTTGTAACATGCTTCCTTTTGTAAGTATGAGTAAAAAACTACCTTTGTATGGTAAATTACACAGCATATACAAATCTAAAGTACAAAATAACAAAATCAAAATAGTTGAACAAAGTTAAATGAAATTTGAAATCTCTATAAATAAGTTCAGTTGAAACTTAAAACTGAATTTTGAAAGATTGCACTGTTATCCTTTTAAAAGCTTTTATTATTTTAACTTACTACATATGTCTAACTTCACATGCCCAAAATAACTTCCAAAATACATACAGCAAATTTAAGGATCGTGTATGGTCAACTAACAAATTATTCATGCTAATTACAGTGGGTAATAAATAAAATACCTTAATCTGAAAGAGTGGATCTAACGATTAACCCTTTTTAAACAAATGGTTTAACCGTTCGTTGTTATCTCTTGATGCAAGATACTTGAAATAATAATAGTAATAATTATTTGAATACATATATTTTGAATAACCCAATAAGTGTACATGCAGTGTTCAAAATTAGATATAATAATATAATTTGTATTACATTTAACTGATGTCTTTTGTTAAACGGCTCGTAATTACCAGAACAGCTTCTTTACTCTTTACTCCTTATCACGGACTCTTTATTACCATGATTACTCTGTATTTTCGGGACAACTTTGAAAACAGAATTACCTTTTTATAATTATGGGACATTTTCTAAAAGACACTTAGTTTATGGCTTTATTTTATTGTACCAAGTAGGTACAATAAAATAAAAATTACTCTTTATCACGGACTCTTTATTACCATGATTACTCTGTATTTTCGGGAAAACTTTGAAAATAGAATTACCTTTTGAAATTATGGGACATTTTCTAAAAGACACTTAGCTTATGGCTTTTTTTATTGTACCAGGTAGGTGTCCCAAAAATGGCTACATGTAAAAAAAAAATGACCGGGTGTTAAAACTATAGTAGTTGAAGAACTTCGCATACATTATATTACATCCCTCTTCTATATACTCGTCAAATTTTGATATCACTGCGTAGATACCTATGTCAGAAACGCATTTATTCAAAATTCAACAAAATACATATAAATGTTTTGTGATATTTAAATGTGCAATCAAACTTTCCATTAAACCAAATTTGGTACAGTTTTAAATGAATAATAATTGAACTCTCTTTTAGTATATTGGAGTGTTTTAATTAAATTAGGAATACCTGCATTCCATACATTCCAGAATGAGTTATTTTCTGCATGATATGACGCTTAAACTTACAGGACTTGTTTAAATTATAACTTTCTTCATCTATTAGCAAAAGTCTGATCGGCATTTAGAAATAGCAAAACTTTGAATCAGTGACCATTTTGCCAAAAATCAGATTCCGACATAATTTTCAGACCAGAAGTAATTTAAAATGTCATAATTACATAACAGCTTGTCGCCGATTTTCATGATTTTCGTATCAATGGGAAGAAGAGACCCTACCCTATACTGTGGTATAAAGCAAACTAAGTTTGGGTCTGTCAATTTCAAGTTCACCTGGGTTTTAACGATGATTAGAATTACATCAAACAAACATGCTTGCGATTTTGTTGAATTATTTGGAAAAAAAACCCGATTCTGACATAGGCATCAAACTAAAAAAAACAAAAAAAAAACCACGGCGATATTAAAATTTTGCAAACATCTAACAATGGTATCATACGTTATGCAAAGTTTATATTCTCCAAATGCTATATGCTACTTGTAGACTCCATTAAGTTGCGGTATTGTATCTATGGGTAGAATAGCGCCGTTCTTTAAAAAAAAATGAATGGAGTATTGCCATGGAATATGGAATGGGAAAATTTTTGTCAAAATCACACAGTCCTGTTCCTGACTCTTATATACCTGTACAAAATGTTATTATTTTTTCTAAAAAGACAGTTGTTCACCAAATTACTTGTTAATCTACCAACAGTGTTTTTATGTTTGCTGATTTCAAAATGAATTGTTGTTGTTCACAAATGTAAAATATAAAATTTAATTGAAAAAATGTTAGAGCTTTATTTAAAATGTTTTATTAGGATGTAAAAAGTGATGATTTTGAGAATTGAACACTTAATTTCTGAAAATAATGACCATTCAATTTTCAGTTACCTTGGAGATAATAACTTTCAGGAATGGATAATTGCTTTTTGTACTTTAAATATTCAAGTTTAAGTCATAAGTTAGAAGGTGTAAGTACTTGCTATATAAAAATGCAATAAAATCAGTCGATTTCACGAAAAGTTCAAGTTCACATTGATGATCATGGCTAATGCCTTTTAAATTTTTATAGGAGACGGTGGGGTGAGTTGGCCCCCGAGGTGAGTTGACCCACCACGTGCTTCTGCACTCTGGTAATTTTAAATCATGCATATATCAAATTTACCATTAAATTTACAAGACCAAGCTCATCTCTTTGTGTGAGTTTATCAGTAAAACGAGTTTTTGAGTTGCCTTAGAAAACTTTTTGACCCAAAATAATTCTGTACTAGTGTCAAGATATCACAGTCTTGAATAATTCATAATTCTTTCTGCATCGATTTAACATTGTCTTATTGAGGAAAACTATTAAATGCACAAAATTGATAACAGCTTGCTGATTGGGTTTATTTCTTATTTTTTGGGGGCAAAGCTAGCTACAAATTTGTCAAAGAACAAATTTATAAATGAAAGTTCAGCTGCAAAGAAATTTTACAACAATGATTTAAAAATATGAACTTTGAATATGACAATATTTACATAACCACGCACTCTAAAATCTAAATTGCTTTTTTTAAATTGAAGATGAATCTCGACATTTATACTCTTAAAAACTAAATTGCATTAAACAAAATCACAAAAGTATATATCGGTGAACCTTTGTCTACCGTTATTATTTTATTTCTTGACACAGTTGTGGTTGTAAGATTTTATCAAAGCAATTTAGATTAATGGTGTTAAATGATCATATATTTTCACGGTTATCTCTACATCCCTGTTATTTCCGTGTCATGGATTGTTGATGTCCGCACTACAAGAGGTCGTTTTCCTGGCTGTTTCTTTCCACAAAACGCTTCACGAAAAGCGTCCTTGTATGGTTTGCACATTCCTGTATATATCAATGGATTGACGGCAGAGTTAATGTATGAAAGAATTCGTGAAAATAACCATAAACATCTTCTTGCATTACCATTAGTAATCAAAAGCCGGTTTTCATTTGCAATTGCAATCATTAAAGAAAAAGACATCAATTCAAATGGAGCGAGACAGCAAAAGAAAATCACTCCATTAACAAGAAGCATTTTAACCACTTGATTCCGCGCTCGAAAATCACGACACTTTTGTTCTGAACTAATAGAGAGTTGCTGTCTCCCGCTCCCATATCGAAAAGCCATCGACTTGTTTAATTCTCGAATTATCGACGCATAGAGGAGGGAATTTATTATCAATGTCACAAAAAATGGAACGGTTTGTAATCCTGTAGAGAAACTGGACATCCATTCAACTAATGGCAAACAATAGCGTATTGTAAGGGGCCACTTATTGTAAGGTGCAACATTGGGCCATTTGTGACAATATGAAGCATAGTACCCATTTGCAGGTGTAAGTGATCCAGCAAAAATACAAGACATGATCCAGGAGCCTGTGATTAAAAGCACGGATTTACGTGCGACTATACTATTGCGGTCAAGTGGTCGACACAGAGCCACATATCTATCTAGAGATGTCAGGGTGATGAAAAACAACGAGGCAAAATACGATAAGTCGATAAAGAAATAGAGGAAAACACAACCGAACGGTCCAAGGTATGAAAAGTCTTGGTCGAATGGTGAGGAGGCATATTGTATTAATTTGGATCCTATAGCCGCGGCTAAAAAGATAACATCAGCTACAGCAAGATTGGCCAAATATCGGTTTGTTATTGTCCTCATACGTTCTACTCTATACACCACAACAATGAAAGCAGTATTTCCTATTACTCCAGTAATAAGTATAAAAGGCATCAGTATTAAAAGCAAATATATTTCTCCCTGACGATATGTAAACCCAGAAGGATCATCAACTTTGGTTTGGTTTACCAAATTATTGTAGCATTCGACGTCTGATTTACGAATTGGAAACACATTTTCATTGCTCTCCATCATTTAACCAATTTCGGCTTTGCTAATGCCGATATTCTGATAATAACAACACTATAACTCCAAAAGTAAATTTCAGTGATTCAGAGTTTCTTGTATGTCTGTATTACATCGAAGCGGTTTAGTATCTGCATTAGAACTATTTTCTTTCCTTCCTTTTATGGGGATCCGCAATACACACAACATACATAAATAGTGATTGCGCATGGGTACCCTCGACAAATGAAAGTCCTGAACAGTAGTTAACTGTGATTCGTTCAATATGTTATATAAAGTATTCACTTGCATTTGTAGCAACTGATTGGAGGTGCAATTTCACTAGAATTACTAGGTACATCGACTGATAGCTGCCATCCATGTATTATCGGTTTCAAACCAAACTGAAACAGACTAGGAGAAATAATGTGTTTATATGCTGTACCATACTGGTGTACTATATTTTGTTTAATCAATGCTTTGTTTGTTTGCCCGGGGAACCAGTAAACGACAGTAAAACAATGTTTAAACAAAGCTATGCTTATGTGGACAAATTGTCGCTTACAATTCGGTCACTTAGTGAAATTGAAGTTGTAAGATTTAATTACAGTATACATTTTATTTTCCTTACAGATTCAAGATAACAATACATGTATATATAAAGAGTTGATTTGCAAAACGGTTTACATCCATTTTGCACTTTTTGAGATTCCTGATAATGATTTTAGTAATTCTTTACTAATATGTCTTTAAAATTAAGGTTTTTGAATAGTTTTTATTAATTGGCTATTTATTTTTTGTTGAAAATGGATGTAAGCCGTTTTGCAGGACAACTTGATCAAATTTCAACTTGAAATCAAACTTCAATTCTTTATTAGGCTATGATATAGTTTATAAATACCAAATTTCATTATCTGGGCATGTTTAATGAAAACATTACCATATATAGGCATTATGTCCTTTTATGCCCAAATATGGTCATACAAGTTAAAGGTCTGTAAGAGTCCATCAAAAACAAATTTTTGAAAAAAATTGTCTCTAAACCGTCGTGCAATTCAGTTCTTCAGATATATATGTGATTACTCACCCCGAAAAGTGGGACTTTGCAACCAAACACTTTTCGAGAAACTGATGAATCTAGGCAGCAAAAAATTAAGAAAATAATAAAAATTTCCAGCAGATTTTCTGTTGTAAAATTTGATCACCTTGATCAGTTTCAACAAGTAAGGTGTCATTTTAAAGCTTAGAAAATTCTGTAACAGATGAAATGATAAAATCAAAATTGATATCATCTGCAAAGTCCCCCCTTTCGGGGTGAGCCATCACATATATATGTGAAGGGTTTGTTTTCAAAAGGGCCTAAATCTATCTGAGTACTTTTTGAGAAAACCAGCAAAATGTTTTTTCTTGTTGTGCAAAATTACTTTTCAAGTTTTTCACATTTTAGAAATAATGGGTTCTCTTACTACAGTTACAACACTCAAGGAAATCAGAACTTCATTGCTCATTTTTTATTTAAAGCTTTATTTTCACTAGGCAGTGGATTTAGGCCCTTTTGGAAACAAACTATGGGTTTAGGCCCTTTTGGAAACAAACTGAGATTTTAGTGCACTGGTAAGATGAATGAAAACAATTTCTGGGAAAAATAGTTTGGTTCCATGAAACTACTTCTATAGTAGTATACTATGGCACTTACAACTAAATTGTTACCAAAAGTTGTTTTATGTGCTTTTTGGGAATGATATCTTCATAGTAAATAACGTGATAAGGGCCATTAAAGCTAAAAAACATTCAAAAATCACGTCAAAAGTCGAATTTCTAATTTCATCAGGAACATTACCTTTGAAGTGCATTCTATCATATTTTAAGGTTCCAACACCAAAAACATTAATGTGATAAATCCAAGATAAAAATCATCTCTCCGTACAAGTTTAACCTAGTACAAACACTTTAATCTCAATTTGTTTCAAATTAAAGTTTTCTGAAGCAGCCTGATATCTTTTACTAACTTGAATGTAACTTTGTAACTGAACATTCAATATTCAAAAGCAAGGTGTCAAATCTTGAAATCTCAGCGTTTAGATGAGACCAAAAAATTAGTTTTGATTTAAGGTACCTTTCGATCTGACGGGTCACAAATATAATGTGCATAAAAAATGAAGACGAACTCCTGAGTGACATTTACACAAATCTCGGGACTCAAATATAATAATAACAAAAATATAGTACTTGACTTCGATGAACTTATTTGAAATAGACTGGTTTTTTTATCATGAATATGGCATTAATAACGTATAGTAAGAAACATTATTGTTTTTCCAAATCCATATGCGGTGGATCTGTTGTATTAAAGTGGGTTTCTTTAGAATTTATATACGACGCATTGGTGAATATTATACAGCTGTTAAGACAGTTGTATTGAAAATCTTATCAATTCACAAGAGGATTGTTCAAATTCGAAAATATAAATAGGCAAATATTAAAACGGTTATTAAAAATCTTAAATAATACTCAAGAGGAATGCTTTAACTACTCACATTCGGAATTATATATATGAATGTCATTAGACTGTGCTCTCAAATTATTAAGAATGCTTACTTTAAAACCAATATACTGTATATCTCAATGACTTGTGTTGCATTAAACAAATGATTAGTAATATATGGAAATTGAAAGATATAGAAATCTTGAAAGTAAAGTAGAATGGTGAGGTTTTGAAATCAAGACCTCTGAATCATACCGTAGATATGATGCGGTCAAGTGTTATGATTACTGATCCATATCAAAGGCGTACGTTAAAAACAATATTAGAAAATCAAATAACAAAATAACAAAATATCAACTGTATATTATTTAAAGGAGCCCTGTCCGATTGGGTCAGCATTTTTAAAACTTTCTGAGATTTTGGTACCAAAATATTCCTCATATTTTTCTCATTACCCATGTGAAATTTTATGGCTGAAACATGTTGCGTTTTGGAGTGAAAAATGTGTTAAATTATTAATGTTATGGTAACCATAATATTATTTACAAAATAAAGAATAGGCAAATGGAAAATACAAAGTTGCTCATAAAATAAAAACGGTTGTTCCGATTTAACTTAAATTTGAAATTGAAGCATCTTTGTAGTGATCTTTCATATGAAAGTGAAAATTAAAATTTGGAAAATAGGACCATGTACCTTTAAAGAAGCTATTATATAAATGTTAAATAAAAGAAGTTCAAGCCCAACTAGATGTAACCTAAATAAAGATTTGATTTCCACTACACGAATTGTAACAGCTGTTATCGCTTAAGATAAGTCCGATACAGATTCATTGTCATTGTATTACATTTCACTTTCTAGAATTAACTTTAGGAAAATGACGATTAATCTTTGATGGAAAAGATGGAACTACTATTTTTTTTAATTTTGTAAAGTTATAAATGACACATGCACATGCATTATGTAACTAACTGACTTAACCGCTAGAGACAAATATGCCTCATTTTACTTCAACGTGGTGTTATAAAATAACTGAAATTAACATAACGTCGCGACGCCGATTAAAAATAAATTGGCCTCTGCAGAGATAATTGTAGAGATGGTCAATCATCGGTAAAATGGTGTTCTACAACTTTGCAAAATGCACAATGAAACATTCAAGGATAGTTTTGTGATCAATCATCACTGGATGGGTCCATCTCTTAAAACGAGAAATAAAAGAGACCTCTTCTTGTTTTCTTAGATATCATTTAGGATGTTTAACTCGTCAACGAAAATGCTAAACAACTTTTGAAGGTTTATTTCGAGTAGATTACTATTCAAAAATATAAATTACGAAGGCCCTGTTTGTCTCATTTTTTAAAACGCGGACGAGAAACGAATGTTTACCTTTGCTTGTCTTATGTACAGACTTGTTGATTTCAGTGGCATAGCACACAATTAGAATCAAGAGTCAAGTTAAATGGCAGTAGTTTACGATGTATTTTGCAGTTATTCCCTGATGTTCCATATAATTTTCTATAACATTTCACATAAGTGATAATTCAAAAACTGACCAATGATAATTTTAAGGTTAAAATTGTTTACAAAATAAAATGGAGAGGATAGCCTTTATGCATAGTATTTACATAAAACCTAATTAGCACGGTTAATGTTTTCTTTACACAAGTTTTAATATGACATAAACATATCCTCAAAAGTGCGAAATAGTCTTTATTAAAATGTCTTATGTGCATACCGTACATCATGCATAGCTCTAGGTGTCTGCTGTCACAGAATAACATGTTTTGGTTCAAGGATGTGTAATTCTGTCGAGTCTTTCGTGAGTAATCTGGACTTGAATGTTTTCTTTGACACACAAATGTCTGTCTGCCCGAATTGTCTATTTCTCATAGCATTTTATTTCCGGAATACATCAAGGTTTTGCCTTTTTCTCAATCATTCTATATTGTGGCTATTGATGTAATACCTTCTGATGTAAAGCAAAATAAAAGTCGGGTTGCTAAGCTTTTTTAAAAACAGGAAAATAACACATCAACAATTAAACAAACAAAAACTAAGATCAATTTCCAAAATGGCATAGAGGAAAGGGCTCTATTACACATAATGAAACGTACGAATAACCTCTAAACACAATGCTTAAGTTTTATTTAAATTATCGAGTAGATACACGTAATACTTAACTTGTTAAATTTGGAAATAATGGCAATTTATCGCTTTGAAAGATCTGTGTGATCCAAACATCGATTTATTGTTTCATTTCAATTTCGTCGAAGTATAGTAGGAAGGCAAATCAATTTCCCATCCAGTATCAGCGCTGGATTTTACTTTTTCCGACTGTCATTTTCAAGAGTGTTTACAGGTGTTTCTTATATGTCGACAAAGAAAGTGCTATAGATAAAAAGGGACATAAATATCAACGTATTCTCCCAAACCATAAAGATATCTATTAGGGGAAGGCAGTGGTCCTAAAATGTAAAAATTTGCTATTTTGGCCATTTTTGCTTTTTTACAATTTCAAATTACACGCAATTTCACCTTTCATTTGCTTTTTATTTGACTTCAATCGGACCTGCCGTTCAGATTTTATGGCAATTTCAATGGAAGGAAGTCTCGCAAAATTTATACAAAATAATATTTCTCCTATACAAATGTGTGTATTGCATTTCTTTTGCATTTTATTGTTTTCAAGAAGTAAAATCTTAAGAAAATAATAAAATGACAGAAACTTGCAGATATCACTTCTTTTTGGTGTCCATGGTTGACAGGTTCTAGGTTCCAGAACAATTCTAATGAAACTAATTAGCATAATTGTATTCATAATTTGCAAAATTTAATGTTTTTCGTCGTTTTCGGTATTTTACGCAAAACGCGTTTTTCAGGACTGCGCGTAGTTTTTCTTGGAAACCGTTCATCCGATTTACATGAAACTTGGTGAGAATCTTTAAATTAGGCTGATCTAACTTATTAAGAAGAGAACAGTTTAAAAAAAGTCCCTTATCACTGTACGAAAAACTTTTAATTTTTTTTTTCTTTTCATAATGTTTTTAATAGTATTTTGAAATATATGTGTACAAAAGGGGAAGTTCAAAGTCACTTCGGAACATATCGGGAAAACTGCGCGCAGTGATATCCTTTAAAAATCCAATATCCTTGGCAGCAGATGACGCGACATACGTAAAAATGTAATAAAGTGAATTTTACACTTAATATACATCATGTCACCAAATATGAAGTTTATTGAATGTGTATTTTAGAAAATCACCTTCGGGACCACTGCCTCCCCTTGAACTAAGAAAAAGACAAACCTCTACCGAACCAAAGAATCTCTAATACTCGATTCAATTTAGAAATTTATTCATGCGTTTTCTTAAACATAACTTTTGATAACACCATTTAAGAGTATAAACAATGACTGCCGTCGAAATGCCATTTATATTCCAGAGGTTAAAAAAGAATGAAAACATACTAAAATAAAAGAAATTGCTAATTGAGATTTAGTTTTTAAGTAGTGCCTGGGGTATAACCATACAAAATGGACAATAAATCAGAACTCTTAAGGTTGGCATTAAGATATTAACATGTCTGTGAGGAAAGAGTGAAAGATGACGCTGGCGCTTGATTTGCTTAGTTAAGGTTAAGCTTATTACGTGCACAAACATCTTTAATTTCTCTCTTTATTCTGCGAGAAATTAGAACATATCTTTTATTCTAAAGCGGGAGCTTTTTATATTAACACAACTATATATGCCGTCAACATCACTCATCAAAATTTGCAAAGCTTATTTATTGCTAAAAATTGCATCGATCTCGAAACTTTGAACAGAACTCTTTATAATATTATTCAAACTATTCACTTACATATTTTGATAAGATATTGTAATTTTAAGATAATATACTGGTATAATTATGTGCACAAGAAATCGTACTTGTGGAATTACCAGGCTTTTTATTTTACAAGAAAGGCAATCATACTGCTTCATTACTGATTGCATGCCATTTCTGTTAATGTCTTTTATAGTTATTAATAATTTTACGTTGTAATTTTGTGAGTAAATAAAATAATTGTACATGTTTCAAAAACGTGCTTCAGAATTATGTTTTCATAAAAAATTTCAACAATATATATTCACTTAGAAACAGGATCAATTTCTACGGTATATTATATTTTCTGTATACACATGCATAGAAGTAGAAAAGCTTTATTCAAGAAAATTCAGGTAAAACGACCACATAAACAGAAAACCTTTCCAATCAGCAAAGGAGAGATTTTAATTTCAATGCGAACTAATCACAATCTCTCCGTCTCAAATTATATGGAACATAATCAAAAGCCTCTTGGAATACAACTTAGCGAAAGACCAACTTGGTTTCCCTGAAAACGTATCTGGCAGTTTTGTAAATGAGGTCGTTGACTCATTACCTTTCGCTGCTGCTGATAGTGGTCATTATAAAACAGTAAACGTAACGTTCATAGTGGTTAAAGGAAGTTTAAGTTAGATTATACTTCAAAAAACCCTACGTTTTGAAGGGAAGATTGCTTCAGTAAGTGCACAGGATGAACTTGGAGGTACACCTAACCATTTGGTGCTGTGTCTATATGGGCTCTGTCTTTAGAAGAATTCGACATTATCCCTGGCAATCTTGAAATGTTTACTATTGGGAATATTGACGCACTGAATTTAAAGAATTTGATACACCGGTAATATTTCCCAAGAATTCCCAAGAGCTGATATACTCTGATTGTGCAAATGTCGAATGAGCAATAAATATTATTCTTGATTCATTTGTTCGCAAAAGTGATGAAATTAAAAATAGTATGCTTTTTAATTTACAAGAAATATCTTGTGCTGCTCATATGTAATCCTTAGATAAATTCCCTGATGATATGCATCAAGAGCAAGAAATTGTTTTGAAATACTATACGCTTTTTCTTTTCTTTCTGTCAGAGTAAGTAACAAAACCGACTTAGTATTAACAATTAGTGTATTAACATTTTGTATTAGCTTTATGAGTAAACAAGTCCGTATTCATAAAAGAAGAATTATCTTTATACCAGAAATAACAGACAGGTTTTTAACGTTTAAACATTTTGTATTGCATAAAACATAAATGTATTATTCTTGTACTCTTGTGATAGAAAATATCTGACAAATTATACATATTTTGAGGTCTACAAGACAGTTTATGAAAATAAAAACATGTGAATAGATTTATACTGGCCTTAGGGTATCCTTTGTCCTGAAGGAAAGCTGACGGCTTTCCTCCTGTGATCGATTTGCTCTTTTCTCTTGGTCCTATGGTAGCTTCACTTGTTGCCAATTTGGCCTCTCAACATGCTCGATAAGATGTTGTTACAGCAATTAAAATCAAAAAGTATAATAATGATCAGCCTGACTTAGAGGTGATTAACCTACAACATTCATACATGTATCTGCCTATCTGCTCTTGAATAAAGTGATGCGAAGCTTTACTTGTATCATATTTTCGACTTATTTAAGTCGAAATTTCGCATTATGAATTTATAACTCGAAATTTCGACATATCTTAACCCAAATTTTTGTGTCGCAACACGAAAATAAAGTAGCGCGTTATCTGTTCTACTAATTTAATATTCGTGGTCTGATTGGGTGCCGGGTGACAAGCTTACAAAACGTATAGCAAAACAGACAAGCAAATATCGGCGATGTCCAGATTAAAATCTTGACATTTGGTGCTTTAGCTGTAGCAGAACATTGAACTTATTTTCACTTTTAGATATATCTAAGATGGAAAACCTAAAAATTACCATAAAAACGTAAATAAAAAGTCATAAACACAAATGGATCGAAATGCCTTGGTCACTTTCTTTTTCAACATTAAGTTTTATGCAAATGCAGCCTCATATGAATCGGAGAGTTTAATGCACAGTGGATACGAATGCATCTTACGGGAAAATGTCTTGAAAGAGACAGATTCAGTACAGAATATTTAAAGGTGTTGATAAGGGAAAAAAAGAAGTGAATGGTTGATTTAACAGTAAGTTAGTAATTTCTGTCCCGGGACTTACCGTGCCTTTAAATTTGCGATGGTTTGGCTGTTTTAACAATTTTTTGTTAGTGCTTGCGAAACAACACGTACACAATATCTAAAACGTATTCAATTACTGAACATGTCTTTATTTTTTCAGGAATTATTTATAGAATTTACAACCCCCCCAAAAAAAACGATGTCCCGATTCCCAGTGTGTAAAAACTTTACTTTGCTCTAGTATCGTGGTATCCACTTTAAAAATATAAAAAAATTGCATGAAATGAATAAAGCTTGAAGTTTTAAGTGGAAGATTTGTTGAGAAATGTATGTTTCATCGGTACAATTAAAATTATTTCAATTAACGTAGCGCAATTGTTGTGTTTCGCCCTTTTCGTCATTGTCCGTAACGAGCATATAGGAAACGACCGGAGAAAAATACTTAGATGCTTAGATGTAATAATTCTGTTAACAATATATGCGACTGAGTACTTAGAAAGAAATGGAAAAAGTAGAAAAAATTCGTAAGTAAACCTCAACTTTAATTAACTTATTGCATCTGCCGTAGGTGCTAACCTTTATTCATCGTAATCGCCGAACGGTTCAATGTCGATTGAAAGTTACGATGTTGGAATTGTTTTTCAATTTTGCTCGCAGTTACGTTAGTTCTGATGTTTATCTACACTACCACTCAGGCAAAGATCGATCTAATGTGTGCAAGCTCAGTCCAGGCAATGGAGTTTGGTAAATTCATAACGTCACGTAATCGCCGTAACATTTTACGCAATTGCCGTTACAATGTGAAGATAATTACTGCGTGCCGTAAATGATGCAACCTAAGCTATTTTTTGTAACACGTCCTCCGAAGGGGGGAGGGGGTTGCAACCCCCCCCCCTAATATTTAAGAACGGAACCCCCTATGAACTTGGTTTTGATATTA
>JXSR01S010435.1:48658-59000 GCA_000969725.1 Ophiothrix spiculata
TAACTCCGAAACCCATACAAAATGGGAAAAAGTGAATGTTTAAAATTACAAGTCAAAAACAATTATAGACATAAAAAGTTAAACATACAAAGTGAAATTACAGATTCGTTTAATATTGCATATTCGTGTTTCAGTTTCAATGAGCACCATTTCGCAACCCAAGATTAGATTTGAATGACTTGAACCTTTCAAAATTATATATGCAGTTGTTACCAATATTTTGTGGTTATAGATATTGTATTCTCTTATTAAATGAGACTATATTGTGAAAACTTCAGTTGAATTTATAACAATATTCAAACCGTACGTCCAAGACATTTACCTATTTTACAAAAATCTATTTATCTATAATTAAGTACACATTTTAACACGACATTATTATAACTTGTTCTTGAAGAAATACCTCGTACCTCAAGTCGAGATTCAAGACCCGAGTATAAATTGTATGTTTAGCTGATACAAGTTGCTATATGAAAAACGATGTAAGGCCCCTATACATCAAAAGACAACGTTTTCTTATCAGTGGGATCGGTTGAGTGTTCAGCTTATATTTTCAAGAACATAGAAACGGGTCCAGGTGGAAGCTTTACGTCAATAAATGTTTTATTTACATTCTTGAACGAGAAACACATTGAATATTTGGTGGAATTCAACCAGTCTATCGCCTTTCATATTGTTACAAAATGTTCAAAGAACTGAAGAAAAACAGCATACTCATTCTGTAATATGTATTTTATATAAAGCTTAGATGATTTATCAATAAAATTTATAATGACACATTAAAACGCAATAAAATTATGTTCATTTAAAAATTATCTTCGATGAAATAAAATTCATTTAGGCCAAGAAAAAAAAAGTTCAAGGTAAAATTGCAACAGCAAATGACAGCAAACCGGACGACGATCGATCGCTAAATTACTCTCGATAAAAAAGAGAGAAAGACCAGCGCGTAGCTCTACGTGCTTAATTTATTTTCACATAGCAATGCGGGCGGGTTTCTTAAACAAACCTTTTTTCTTTGGCGTTATGCTCTGAAAGTACGGAAGCGTTAAAGTACCATTCAACTTGTCATGATGGTGAGATAATTTTTCACGCTATGGCGACATATTGTCAACATTATGTCGAAATTGCAAGATAAGTTTTCTTGTTATGGCGACATATTGTCAGCGTGTGGACATGGCAAAGTACCTGATGCTATTTTTGATGAAATTGTGCAGTTTGGTATAAAAGCATGAACATTGGCATCAAGCTAGATATATTTCTGCTGAATTATTCTAAGATGGGAGCCATTATTGCAATTTTCAAATATGGCGGCCATCTTGGAAATTCAAATTGGCCGCCATTATCACCTATTGAAAATAAAAAAATCAACAATTCATCAATTTTCCAGCATTACCATACATTGTTTGAGTTAACAATGACAATTACGAATCACAAATGTCTTGCACTTAAGTGGTCAAGGTCTGCCACATGCCCGTTAGTGGTCAAGGGGGTCTATATGGACCCAACACCGAAAAAGCGCTTTCGTGAAGGAATTTTACATTTAAATTCTCGTCGAAGGTAACGAACTAAAACAAAGAAAAAAAAATTGAAAATCGGACAAACCGTTTCAAAATAACAATTTGTCGTGTCGCGTCAAAATGTTCCCGCCAAAAATTTGAAAACTCACCTCCCAATTGAATTTTCCAATAAAATTTGGCTCATATTTGCAGTATGTAAGTACAAATACATTCCTGGAATAAAATTTAAAAAAAGTTTTCGGTTACGATTTTGTGAGCAAGACAGGAAGTGAGGAAGGGGTGGTTCGATTTGAATTTTTTTGAAAAATTACTTCCCCTTTTTGCGCTAACGCGCAAAAAACAAATGTTGGGTCCATTTGACCCCCCCCCCCTCAGAATTTCAATGCAAACAAACGCTATGATTTGCATTTTTGGAATTCAAAATGACTGGCAAAATATCTAAAAATAGCTTATTTTTAAAGTGCATTTTATGTCATTTGAACACAAAATGAAGCAGTACAATACTGTTAATTAACTTCTTAAATATTTAATAGTGGTAAAATGAAGCCAGAGAGGTAAATATACCAAGATAATATCACTGTTGAAATTTACATATCCAAAATGGCCGCCAATGTAGCTCCAAACATACCTAAAATGCTTCAAAACGACCCAAAAAGTCACATTTTGCGACAGGGTGTTTTAAATATATATACGTACTAATAGACAAGTGCCGCTTAATTGATCACTTCCTATTTTGGTGAAAATGTTGTTTTACTTTTATAATATTTAACAATATTATTTAAAATGTTAGCTTCAATTTTCTTTTTAGTTGACTTCAATACGATATTCGATTTAAAAGTTATGGTTGATCAAAGTGAAGCATATTGACGCAAATCGTAGGAAAATGATATTTCTCCTATACTAACACATGTATTGCATTTTTTATGTATTTTATTGTTTTCACCGGGGTATTTTAAACAAAATCGGCCATTAAATTGATTCAAATTATTTTCTTGCCAAATCTATTGCATGGAAATAGCATTTCATCCATCCTAAGTTATTTTTTTTACATTGAAGTTATGTTTAGTAGACTCGATATAGAAATATTTGCGAAAAAATTACGTATTTAGTGTTTATTTTCTTAAAAAGCCAATTTCTCCAAATAACGATTTTCGTCATATTTGGGTGTTGCGCGCAGGATTTCTCGGGCATACAACCTCCAATTGACTCATGCATGTCTCAAGATCACTATAAAGCCACTTTTTTGAAATTTGCCATATTTGTGCATTTAAACGCGCTTTTGTTCAAAATGACGCGTTTCCGCGTATTTTTCCGAATTACGCGAGACGCACAGGCTGAATGGGGAATAAATTGCAAAAAAGGGCTCTTTAGCGCTCTTGAATATAAAAAAAATGAGGCAGAAGAAAAAAATTCCATTTAAATTAGTCAATTGGTTACCAAGAAATCCTGCGCGCAATGTTACACTAAAAAATCCAATATGGCTGCCGTTACCATGGCAACGGTATGTGCGACACTGGGGTTTTTTCGCGTCAATATTCAAAGTTCCATCAAGTACCACCATCCCACCAAATTTGAAGTCTGTGGGAGCTTTAATTTGGAAAAACCCATTTTTAAGTTCAGTGTCCCCTTAAGTTTACATCAATGGTCATGAAAACCAACTGGGAATGCAAGGAAACATTGATATATGCAAGAATGAACTGCCGACAAACAAACATCAGAGTGGAATTAATTTTAACTAATCGTTTATTCGGTGCCGGTGTTATGAGACTGAGTGTCCCCCACTACCGGGAGTCCGGGTCTAATTGAACTACACGGAATAAGTCGCAATCGATGATTTATTGATCGCACATGTACAAGTACGTTCTAAACAATTTAATAGCAGCTAGGACATTTCAGTCACACGGACGCTGTAATTTATTACACTATTCCCTTTTAAGCTCCGATATGATTTTTGCGCTATGGTTTGACGTATTCTTTTAAAAAAATGATTATATATGATATATATAAATAGCATTTTATGAGTGCGTGCTCTCAGGGGAATGAGTATAATATTAAAGATATATTTTCTTGATTGGGCTAGTATTTACTTTACTTAACACTTTATTTACACTTTCTTTCAACATTCAGTATATATATTTTTGAAAATAAGGGTTTATATGCAAACAGTTATGTGAGATCAAGTCTACTAAAAGACCATTGCAATTTGCCTTAATGCCATGTGCCTAGGGCTCTATCCATGTGTAATGAAATACAGCGTCCGTGTGACTGAGTGTCCTAGATACTATTCTATTTTGTAGAATGTGCTTGTACGTGTGTGATCAATAATTCATCGATTGCGACTTACTCCGTATAGTTCAATGCAATTGAACACCAAAATGTAACACTGATCCAAGTTCACTTTTTTTTTTGAAATTGAGTTGTACACAAGATTTAGGGGCGCCCCATTTGATTTTCAGGGGGGGGCATGGAAGTTGGCGGCGAGTCAAGGGGGGTTTTTAAGCCGCCGTTTGCGTTTTTTATGTTATTCTTTACCTTGAAGTAGTTGGGGTAAGTTGTTTTTTTCTTACCCATCTTTGGGTCAAGATTTTTTTTCGTCACCTTCGGTGGCGAAGTTTTTTTTTTCAAAAAACTTCCCCCCCCCCCCCCCGAGAATCAAATGGTGCGCCCCTTACTTTCTTATAGCTAGGGCTACCTGGTGCGTAAAGGACTAAAATGAATCCGCACTATAAGTGCCCCAAAAAGTCCTTTTATGTATTCAGCCTTTAGATTTAACAAAACAAATTTAAATCCATCGACGTGGGTCAGTGTTGCATACATACCGTATGTTGTTTTATTGAATGTATCAAAACCATGTTCTCGGCCACATTTTCCTCTTGAAATTTGAAGATGATTGGTGTCAGGTGTAGAAAACATGCAAAAAGTATTATTTTAAAAATTGAGATTAAAAAACTTATTATAGGAAAAGTTTCACAGCAAATTTCTGTTTTTCCGACTGAATTTTTCAATGAAAGTTGGCTCAGACAAGTAGAGTATTAACACAAATACATTACTGCACAAAATAATAGGTCCAGCTGGATTCCGCCCCTTTTTTACATAAAATTTAATACATAAAGCACATATGAATGCAACAATGTCCCAAGTCAACTGTCTAAAATGAGCCCCTGGTTTGCTATACAGTGATGTGTGACAGAGCCTTAAAACAGGTAACGGCGACTACACTAATGATCTTTTATACACATCTTTAAATTGTACAGAATTTTTAAATCATAACTAATAACTTACCTTTGTTTTTTGTTTTGTTTGTTTTAAAGGGGAAATTCATGGCATATTTTTCAAGGTCACCTCAATCAAGAGTTAATTAATGAGAATCCTCTTCTTGTATATGTTACATGTCATCAACCTTTTAACAGTCCTGAGAAAATGCATCATATTCTAGTTGTTGTCGGGGCCCAGACGGTAATTATAGTTAATTTGTTTATGGAAATGTTAACATGCTGTAAAGCTCCTACACTCTAATTTTTTGAAAACTTTGCAACGGATGATGTAGTTGTGAACAAATGGTTGAGCCGTTTGTTGCACTGCCTTAATGCTTTGGTAAAGCTGTGTACATACAGTACTCATTTAAAAAAATATATCTAATAAAACAACCAGACATAGGTGTCAGTAGTCTTTGGAAAAAGGGTTCCTACAATTTTAGTAAAAACAATTATTTGCCTATTTGTATTACACTAACACAAGATGTCCCGGAATACAAGCACATACTTTTTGGAACAACACATAGCTGTCCAAAAATACATGGCACCACAAATTCTCAAATGTATTTGAGAATCTGTGATGGCACAATATATATCAAATAAGTCCTGCAAGTACACATGGTTATTCAAAATATGTAGCATCAAGAGAGTTTTTCAAATGTGTTACCCATTTGTAATAAACTACTTAATCCGTTGCGAAATTAAGAGTGTAACTTGGAATTTAAGTTTGCATTCATCTTTTTTTTTAAATATCTGTAAGGAAAGAGGTTTGGTCGTACAGTGTGTCCCAGAATAAACCTTACAATCTTTGCATGCAATTTTCATGGGTTTAACGGATAGTTCGAAAGTATGTAAAGGTTGCATTTTATAGCGCATGAATTGACCTTTTAGATACCGTTTGTTTCATTTCAATCGGTAATGTACAACAAAAGTTATGCTTTGTCAAATAATTGAATGTTAAATTTGCTGGTCCAATTTCACGAGTTTGTCAGTTCCCCTTGAATGAAGCTCTATTGAGTATTATCATTGATCTGTTCACTCAACCGTTACGATGTTTACTTATTTACTACGCACATGCTTTATTTTTTATCTATGCTGAAAAAATGAACAAATTTGATGTAAAAATAAGACAGATACGATAAGTTTTCCAAGGTGACTCATTTTTATTCCATTCAGAAACACCTTACTTTATGGCCAATAATCATGAAATTGGACCAGACAAAAATCCACCCAAAAGTTTGATACAACATAACTGATACAACATAACTATTGTTGTATACTACTGATTGAAATGAAACAAACGGTATCTAAAAGTTCAACTCTTGGGCTATAAAATGCAATCTTTACATACTTTCTGACTATCCGTTAAACCCATGAAAATTGCACGCAAAGATTGTAAGGTTTATTCCGTGACACCCTGTAGTTAAATTAAACCTATGATTTGCACCTTTAAAAGTTGAGACTGAGAGCACAGGTTTGTTTATTGACTCATTCCAATGAAAATGAAATGTGTTTCAAGAAGAAAAAAATGAGCTTTTTTATTCGACCACATAAGCAGTTTTTTTCAGTCATAAGTTTGTTACTTGGTACTTCGAAAGTATTTTCTAATCTGAAATTTTAAAGTTTTTCAATCCGTGAATGAATGAGCAGATGTTTTAATTCAAAAATGTCACAAACGTATCAAAAAGTTACACCTTATGAAATATTTGTTACCCATCATCTGTGAAAAGCGCAATAAAAAAATCGCTAACATGTTAGTGAAAATTTAGTTTGACGTCATTCGGAGCAAAAAACATTTCCGTGCGTTACCGAACGTTATATTAACTTTATTCAGTATTTTGGCAATTATTTTAATCTTTAAACACCTGCATGTCTTGATCCCACCAGTGAGCACCATTATCAACAACAAACTCGTGAATATAATGTTTATGCTAGGTTATGTGGCTATTTAAGGCTACAGTCCCTAAATGGGTGCCATTTTTGCCAACGGCATCTTTACTGCAACTTCTTACCTACTTACACATATCAGAATAATACAATTTTTGGCGTAAATATGTAATAGAGTCTTTAGTTTATACATGAGACTTAAGTAGTGATTTCACGTCCATTATCAAGGTCAAAATTACGTCAATAAACTACTTCGAAAAATTTACACCTTTTTCGCCGAAACCTTAAAATTTTATGATGTTCGAACGATTCGCCTGTTTTCAAATTTTGACAGATTGTAGGCTTGGTACTTTTTATTGAATTACAAATAATATTTTATAAATGTGTTGTGTTGATTTTGAATGATAATGTAACAAACCCGCGTTGTTTTGCCCGAAAAACCGGGCGTGAATTATGACTCTGAGTTCGCCCTGTTTGAGCTGTGAATAGCCTGATTTTAGTATCTACATTATCTACATTTTGTCTGATATACGCATTCGCATAATTTACTTACAAATTGAGCATTCCAATGAGGCAAAAATTGCAATTTTTATGTAAACAAAAGAAAAATACGGCATTCTAATGTTTATGTTTTAGATTTTAGTTCACCATCTCAACGCTGCCTTGATAGCTCAGCGGTAGTTCTCTCGCTTCGTAATGCATGACCTACCCCCGCCATAATCCATGGTTCGAGTCTCCGCAAAGGCAGTGGAAACTATTTATCTTTTCATGATTGAAAAATAGTTAGGATTCACATTTTCCTGAGCATGTGGATTCCTCGAACCCTTAAAATTGAAATTTTTCAATATTTCGGTCTCAAACGTTAATCGCCCTATTCCTGGGAATCGCCCTATTCCAATTACCTTAGTTCTACGAAGTAGATGTATCAGCCCCTACCAAAATGTTTTCTAACACTATAAATGTCTTAGGCGCAGTTCTAAAATTATGATTCACCGTACCTCTAAGGTCATCCTTTGCGCTTATTTCAGTCATACAATTTCGACCCTATCACCTTTAGGGTGGTTACAGTGTCCGTTCAAAATTCGGAGGTCAGGGGGTTGGTGTAACTATGTGATTTAAAAAATGTATTTTTAGCCATTATTATACCAGATATTCATTTCAAAGTAGGTGATTTGCTACATTATTTAGCAATAAACTGTGCACAAATTGAATATTTATACGACTCTTTTAGAAACTTTTGATTTTTGTCTATTTTTTCCATACAAATGTTCATTTTCTAGATTTCAGTAATTATGACGTCATAGTGACAGAACGGATGACCTTGATTTTGGAATCAATGGAAAGAGTGGATCAATATGGGGACTTCGGTATAAAAACTGAGAGGATAGTTGCAACAAACCCCTTTTTCGTATACGTAATATGTTGCTTAAAATCGCTCCATAACAAGGGTTAAATCTACTCCGATTTCCTCATCCTCATCCATTATTTCTTATTTTCTCTTGAGACCAGTAATGGATCTTGCACTGTCGAAAGACATTAGTAATGCTGTATTCATGGCAGAATGTGTTAATTTTTTCACAAAAAATCCTTTCATCCTATTTTGTTGGGCATTGTCATGTTAAAGTTTGCTCGAAGATATTAAATGAAAGATTTTGTTTTTTTAATATTCTGAAGGCATTAGTAAAACTATATTTAGTTTTTGATTCACTGTAAAAGGTATAGTCTACTACATACAGCACATTTACCCGGATACAAATCATAAGAATGTTAATTTACCCTTTTAATGTTAGCAACAGCAATTTTTCGTTATAGACCGTCAAATCCAGTGTTAAAAGTTGTTGTTTCCATAGAGTATTTCGCGCTACAATTGCTGCTACTAGCATTGGAAGTGAATTTTTATTGTAATATCGGTGTTGAAAAGGGACTGTAGCCATAAGGATATTGTCTTGATAATTAATATAAAAATGATATATTATTTTTATGTAAAGGATGTTAAAGTATATCCATTCCCGGAGAGCAAACACAAATGCCGTAATAATTTGTTGGGACTTTCAAAATACTTCAAATAGTGGTTAATTCCAAACATTTCAGATTCCACCAGCTTAAGGCTACAGTCCCTACATGGGTGCCATTTTTGCCAACGGCATCTTTACTTCAATTTTTTACCTACTTACACATATCAGAATAATACAATTTTTAGCGTACATATGTAATAGAGTCTCTAGTTTATACATGAGACTTTAGTAGTTATTTCACGTCCATTATCAAGGTCAAAATTACGTCAATAAACTACTTCGAAAAATGTACACCTTTTTCGCCGAAACCTTAAAATTTTATGATGTTCGAACGATTCGCCTGTTTTCAAATGTTGACAGATTGTAGGCTTGTTTCTTTTTATTGAATTACAAAAAATATTTTATAAATGTGTTGTGTTGATTTTGAATGATAATGTAACAAACCCGCGTTGTTTTGCCCGAAAAACCGGGCGTGAATTATGACTCTGAGTTCGCTCTGTTTGAGCTGTGAATATAATACGGCATTCTAATGTTTATGTTTTAGATTTTAGTTCACCATCTCAACGCTGTCTTGATAGCTCAGCGGTAGATCTCGCTTCGTAATGCATGACTAACCCCCGCCATAATCCATGGTTCGAGTCACCGCAAAGGCAATGGAAACTTTTTTTTTTTCATGATTGAAAAATAGTTAGGATTCACATCTTCCTGAGCATGTGGATTCCTCGTACCCTTAAATTTCTTTCATTCCGATTGCATCCATTTTTTTTTAATACTTGTGATTACAACCCATTCTCGTTACGTATTTTGTGCTAGACTATGACATCCTTTTGTACTCTGTGTAATATCCCATTTTATTTCAAATTCCTGGTAATATAATTGTTACAGGAAACAGGATATATGAGATACAAATCTCAGGAGAAAATACTCGAAAATCGTCTTTTAGTTCAATAATGTTCAATAGAGTTGATGCTTTTAGGTCATTGTTCTTATTTCAAATATCTTACGGAAATTTGTATAGTACATATTGAAATCAGGACTGTTCGTTAGGGACAGGATATTTATCTGGATTTAGAGTAGCTACAAATTGTATATCATAAAAATGATTAAAAAATGATAGGTATATTAAATATCATAACAAACAGTTTTCGAGTTTATCTTTTTCTTTTTATACACCGATTTACAAGGACATCAATAATTATTTTTTTCATAACAAAACGAAAAACTTGCTGTTGCTAACATTGAAAATCTAAATCATAATTAAAGTCTATAACACTTATTTTAACCATAATTTAACGTGATTTAAACAAAATAGATGTAATAAGAACTAAACAAAAGTTTGACCTTTTTGACCAAAAGTCGTTACCATGTTATAATGTATAACCTATAGACTAAATTTACTCTTTATATATGCCAAAAAATTGTGATAGGGTGTCATGAAACACCCCATGTTATAACAGTTAAATGCAATCATTTTGGCTTGTTTGATTATTTCCTTTCTGTTTGGGATTTGATAAGGGGCGGCTTCAAAACTCAACCGGCGGTTGCCTACCGGTTCTTGGCGGTTCTGGGCGGTTCAACCGGAATAAACAATAGCCAACCGCCCAGAACCGTCCAGAGCCGCCCAGAACCGGCAGACAACCGCCGGTTGAGTTTTGAAGCCGTCCCT
>JXSR01S010436.1:16143-28340 GCA_000969725.1 Ophiothrix spiculata
AAGTATCAAATATGAGCTTATCCTTTTTGGGATCAAATTTGATCCTTTTTGGGATCAAATTTGATCCTTTTTGGATCAAAAAGGAGTGTATTTGACTATAAATAACAAATAAAGTGCATATTGCATTTTATCATTACCTTATTGATTAAAGCAAAATTGCTGTTAAGGAGTCTAAAGGTAATAAACCAAAACTCCATTTGCAATTATAAACGAACATTTTGTATCTTTTTCGAAATTGATTTGATAATTGAACACAAATGTCATATTTATCCAACTGCTGTAGGGTGTACCGACACACTTAAAGAAAAAAATCACGCAACAAATTAAAACAAAATAATTTAACTCACGGTTAAAGGCAAGTTATTTATAAAAAGATTGTTCTTTCTTGCTTGAATAGGATCATCAGGAATTCTTTCCCTATTTTTTATACTAAGTGTTGTTGAATTTTTTGTGAGTTTTTTCAGAGATGACTAAAGCAGGAACTTATTTTGTTCGAGTATAATATTAAGTATGAATTATTCAATGACGTGTTTTTCTTAAAATGTGCCAACATTGATGATGGTAGGTTCAATGCCGTATTTGAATCTTGTATCAATAATAGGATTGGATAATATATTATTTTGATAATTTTGATTCAGTGAGTCGTGATACTTGATCTGAGTACGAACTGAAGAAAGTCAAAATGAACGTGTCAGTGCTCAAAGTTTAAAGAAAATAAAAACATTAGACAACCACTCTGGGTCCTAAGTGAATAAATTTAAGGTAGCGAGCATGTGTAAAGCTTTTCTGCTAACCTGTATGTTCTTCAAGCGCAAGTCTTGTTTCCTATATAAGCTCAATTCATCTTAGGTAATCATTTTGTCCCAGCAAGAATGCTTCGAAATATCCCGAATTCGAAACTCATTCCTTATGATACTCAATTGTTCTTTTCAGTTTAGACATTATGCCATGCACGTGTAAAGTACATAAAAATACAAAAAAGTTTCTGTTTAAGGTGTAGCGTACCAAGATTGATTTCACTTTACAATCAACTGGATTTCAGTGTGGTTAATATTTATCTAAAACCTGAGCTACTAGCTCTGCTACTTCTTAATTCAAAGCACACGAAATTAAAGAAAGAGAGTGACATCTATTACGTTATTAGTGAACTATACTTAAATTTAATTCTCATCTATTTCTGTTATATAGTTCTAAGGCCTGCCAATTCTTTTAACTACGACTACCGAATGCGGAGTGTCAATCAACCAACTGTATGACAATTTTAACCCACATTGAAAAAAAAAATCCTTGGACGTATTTAGATAAGGGCCACTTTTGCGTTTCCGAACGAGCTCTACAATATAATATCTAACACAATAATATTTTTGTACATGTTTATTAAGCAATTACGACATATTTTGAACAATAAAAGGTCTGCAGCCAAAAGTGTGATAATGTTTTATAAAATATAATCTGCACGTTTAGGGATGCTCTACCAATTGTTAACACGTTAAGCTTCCTTTAAACATGTTAAACATAATCAATTGGGAATCTAATTAATACATTGTTACTAGAAAGTTATAGAATCCCTTCTCTCAGACTCAAGAGGATTTCCATATTCTTTTCAATCAAAAATCAGTTTTAAGGGAGCTTAAAGTGACCTTAAATTTTAAGGGGACAATTTAGAAATGATGTCTTAGCAAATCTGTAATACTTTCCTAACCTGCTGACCATGTTTTCGTTTGCCTATTATTGATTACATACAGTATATATTACCCAACATTTATAAGTGAGTATCATATTTACCAATCGAAAAAATATATATATTCGTTTGTAATAGAAAAGCGTAGATTAACCGTGTTATTCTGTTTTTTTTTTCATCTCACATTGACGACGTGAAATAAAAAAAATATAAATATTATATAAAAATATTATTCGTTTGTTTTTAATTTGACGACTTTTTAAAATAAAATGTCTTTAATTAGATTTTTCCCCCCAATATTTGTTTGGACATCATACTTTTCCTTACCAAAAACAAATTCATTGACATGATTGGAATAAGATACTTCTTTACTTTATTTGTAACCATAAATGTAAGCATGGTCTTTGAGATATGTCAACATATGGAGCTCAAAACTTATAAGTCATATATGAAATACAATGAAAAAAACAATAATTACAATAATAAACTAATTACAATTAAAAAAAAAAGTGGGAAATAAAATTAAAAAAAAAATCGCATTCCACAATTAATTTTCAAGCCACAGGTGAGCTGCGGCAAAAGCTATTATTTATTTTTATTTGGCTTAAGCAAGAAACAAAAATAATGTTTGGTTATAACATGAATCACGTATTTCGAAATTGTATTACATATCATTAACACGTTTTGCGTTGCTCGATATGCAATTTAAATCGGCTAAAAGACAATATATTGGTGTCATCTCCCGCTGAAATATCAAGGTCATTGTACTGGGTTATATTGAACTCATAACTTAACTTCGATTTCATGTTACTCAATTCATTTCTCCATTCAACTAGGTCTTCAGGGATTCATTCATATTGATCTAAATAGACCTTAAACCAAAGGTCAACGACAATTGATATCGATGTACCAGTTACGGCTTATATTCATTTCCGATTATATTAATTGACTCACCATCGCTGTACACTCCCAGTCAAAAGTGTTTGCGCACAAAACCTTTATCCAGCCATATTTCGAGAACCGTTCATCATTTGCGTGATATTTTTTCAGATTTATATTTTGCATACATATATCTAAAAAACTCAACAAGAATTGCATTCAATGCATTTGAAAATATGGCGTGCTAAACATATTGTGTACTTTCTGCTGCACATAATAAACGGAGTTTCAATACATAACTGCACATTTGTTGGAAAACTTATTACCTGAAAATGTTCATTACGGCTATACGGTGATAACGAGCATTGACAAATAAAAAATATAGGTATATATCAAAAAGTGTGCGCAAACACTTTTGACCGGGAGTGTACATGTAGAAAACTGTTGAGCAACCATGTGAGCCTTGATCTCCTCTGATGAAATGAGTAAATAGTCACAAATTTAATAGGTTTTAAGTTCGGAAAAAAATAATAAAATAAAACATGTAGCACAGGTAAAGCCGTCAACAGTCAGCATAAAGGGACATTTCCTAGCATTCGCGGGACAAAATAGTTAGATAGGAAAAATAAAATGTGTGAATGCGATTAAAATTATTCAATTTCACTTCACGGGTGTTAATGTTAAAGCTTCATTTCTGACTTTTCGGTCATTTCGATAGAACAGGTTCCATATATAAAATTTACAGAAAAATAAAAATTACAATACTTTTGACTGTAATTTTCGTATTTAAGAAAAACAATAAGTTCATGGCCTCGCATAGAAGATAAGTTATGCTGTTTTTTTTTTGTTCAATATGTAATTTAACTTAACTAATGATGAATACATGTACAGTAGTTGGAAATGTTCAAGAAAAAGTACTTTTGTTTTAATCTTATTAAAACATAAAAAATAGAACTAGAGGTTTCTAAAGTTTAGAATTAAGCATTGAAAATCGATAAAAAATAACCGCGCCATACCATCCAACATCCATTAAATTCAGTCTCTTCCCTAACCTGACCTCTTTTTTTTTTTTTAAATCTGCAACCTAATTGAGGACCCTAGAACCAGATGGGGGTTAAGTCACATTGAGTACATACTGAGAAAATGGCACAAACATCATATCATTTGTGTTGTCTTAAATGGTATTGCTGTATCTCGCAGTGACTCTTACACATGCTTACTCGTCCAATTATTACAAAACTTGTACAGAATGTAGAAATGAGAATTTTGTAGCAGGAAATTGACACAACTCAATTTTCAAGATTTTGTGACTTAACCCCCTTATAGTTCTAGGGTCCTCAATTCTTTCCATGTCATTTTGGACTGATTTTCTCAAATGTTGAAAATTAACTTTGTTGAATTATGTGCGTGTATCACCTGGGCGGGAAGTTTTAAGGTTTATGAATGCCAGTTAAGTATTTTTTTTTTGTTCTTCAACATGTTTCATGTAACCATCAACTCTCAAAAAACCTCCAACTGGAAAATTAACAGTTTGTGCAAATTTATAAAATGCGCTGGATATTTCATTTTCGGGTGTTCAAATCCTCAAGTGCTTCATAACAAATGTTCCGTTTTGAATGGAGTATGGTGTACCAACAGCTCTTAAACTAAATACTATATTGATAGTAGCTAAACACACCTCTGAACATACTAGTTTTTCGTTTCTTGAGTGTTTTCCCCAAATCTTCCTCAGAAAGACTGTCCTGTTGAGGTAATTGTTTAGAGTTATTTTTAACATGGCTCTTGCGCAAATGTTTATCGTCTTACAATAATAAACTATTTTTTTCCATCAATTTATTGCCTATAACTTACCATTGTTTTTGTTCCATTACCATGGAAATTTGTTTTCAGCCTAAAATGTTTGATGGATAACTTTTTTATATATCATTGTTTGTTTGTTTGGGTGTTAGTTTGTGTTTATTTTTCCTTTGTGATACTTATCATGGTAAAAATCTGAAAAAAACCTAACAAATTATTTCAAGACCTACTTTAGTTAAAACTATCATTGTAAAAGTGTAATATGAATTAATATAACCTTCCTTCCAATATTCCAAACATGGGTTAAAATTAAAATTAAATCTTTCACTAAGTCAATCACCTTAGTGCATAATAAAAATTGAAGACTGACTTTTCAAAATTCACTTAGTTCAACGGCTGCCGGCATGCTACATATTCTTCATCCAGATTGTTCTAATGCTCATTTTTCATGTTGCAGATGTTTGGCGTCCTAATGGTGCGTGGTTCAACGGCTGCCGGCATGCTACACATTCTTCATCCAGATTGTTATAATGCTCATTTTTCATGTTGCAAATGTTTGGCGTCCTGATGGTGCGTTCAGAGTCCAGCGATTTCATCACTGCAACATCGATCGACGTCTACCGATACGCCGTCTTCAAAAGTTAAAGGCGCATTATGTGTAGCGCGTGCAAAGACGCGTATCAGCAGACGTCGTGCGATGGAATCGCCGCGAAACCATTATCCTGATTATGATGAAGGGACATTATGGAATTGTATTTAAACAGATTTTTCCAAAATCACTAAGTCCAACGATAAAGCATGTTTCTAAATCAATTATCTTATTGTTTGTGTGTGTGGTTGTGTTGGGGATGGGGGGATGAGGGGGTGTGTGGGGTGTAGGGGTGTGTGCAGGGGGTGCTTGTACGAATCTTTGATCAATATGGGGTACATTTTGGTCATTTGCACTGAGCTTTGACAACAAATTCAACTCGCAAAATATGTAGTATAATAATTTTATATTCTATGCAAATACAACATTTGGCAGCTATTGGACTACGTGAGTTTTTGGAAAACACTCTTCAATAGTTCATATCACAGGAAACGAGTTAAATTATTTATTTTCTAGCGTTTTTGCCGACATGTTAAAATAATCAAAGTCTTATCGGAAATAGAGCATGTATACTAACACTCTTTCTGCATCATTTGCAATGTTCAATAAAATCAACACGAAATAGAAAGTTTGTTATAACTAGAAGCAATACAATATAGTAGATGTTGCATGTCATTGAGAGGTTTCAATTTCACTTTAACTATTTCTATACTATATGAAAAAAATCTTAACAATGAACCTAACACTTGAAAAGATCAATAAATCGACTTTCTCCTTGCATATCAATTCAAATGCGGTTTTAATTAAAAACTAGTTTAGCAATTTATCTTTTTGATCTTAATCCGCGCAGAAATGTTGAAACATTTAGTGTTACCTAAAGTCCCGTTTCTGCTTCCAGTAAAACTCTTGCAAATTAAAAGATGCGGGTTATAGTCATCACTTAATTTCTTAATTTAACTTAAGCCTTAAATGTTTGAGTTGAACTAAAAACGAATAAAATAAACAAAATATAAAATACACATATCATGGTTGTCAAAGTTAAAGTCAAATGTGTTCGACTTTGACAACCATGATATTTGTATTTTAATTTTGTTTATTTTATTCATTTTGCGCTACAGGTGAAAATACATGTCAAGGTCATAATTTGCCGAAATTGATTTTTTTACAGATTCACAATTCTAGTGCTTACTACAAAATACCAGCAAAGTTTCATTTCAAGAAAATGATAGGAAATGTGAAATAAATTAGCATGTTCTTAAGACGATCAACAGAAAATATAGGGCTTACTAATCTGTGAACGCGTTTATCTCAGTAATATGTTTTACTCTTTGACAACCTTTGACAGACCATAACTTGACTTCCGGAAATCGTGTGCAGTTCATTAAGGTGTCATTTTAATCCTTAAAGCATGGTCTTTGCGAATAATTAAAAAAAGTGAAAATGACAAGAGCTGGCATTTACTGCTGTTTTGGGCTGGACGGTCACATATATATATATACCAGGTGTCCCAAAAAATGGTTACACGTAGAAAAATGATCGTTTGCACAAAGTATAGCAGTTGGAGAATTCAAACTTAGCATGACTTATGATACATATCTCCACTAGATGTTTGCAAAATTTTAATATTACAGCATATTTATTTTTCGAGTTATCAACAAAGATAGATACCTATGTCAGAAACGTATTTTTTTCACAATTCAACAAAATCGGACGCTCGTTGGTTTGATGTAGTTTTAACCCTCGTTCAATCCCATGTGAACTTGAAATTGACAGACCCAAACCAAGATTGCTGTATACCATAGTATAGGGTAGGGTTTCTTCTTCCCATTGATACCAAAATCATGAAAATTATCATTATAACGTCATAAATTACTACAGGTCTGAAAATTATGTCGAAATTTGATTTTGGGCAAGAATGGCCACTGATTCAAAATGTTGCTATTTCTGTTACTTCTAGATGTCGATCGGACTTTTGCTTAAATAAATGAAGAAAATCATAATCCAAACATGTTCTGTAAGTTTAAGATTATTTCTTTTTCAACATTTTACACAAGTTTGCAATTTAAACAGTTAAAGAAATAATGATACCCATTTTTTGGGACACCTGGTATATAATTGCGCAATTCATTAAAGCATTTTTCTAAAACAAATAAAACATAAAAGAAAAAATGTAAAATGCAACCAGAAGATAATGCCTCTTGTTTATTATTAAGTCAATTATATTTTGATCACCTATTAGATTAAAGATTTAAGCTTGCGTTAATATTTATTAGCTATAAGATCAATTTTGACATTTCAAAAGAAATTATGTTTAGTATTTTTTCTTTGTTTCTAATGACAAACTAACATTGACATACGTCTTTTATCTATATATTCATAATTTACTCACTTATTTATTCATATATTTTTTAATTCCGCACACCAAAATGGATTGTTAAACAATGAAAATAAGAGTTCATTCTTTTTGTTGTCTTTATACTAAGTGTGTTTGTTACAAGTATTGAACTTCAACGAATGTCTTTTACCTTAAAACAAAAGTAACATTTTCCCATACTAAAATGTATTAGTAATGGTTCCAATTGGGTATGAAATTTCCATGAATCAAGACAAGTCATGGTAGAATCAAAATTAACAAGCAAGATTTTTTTTTACATGTAGCTAACGTAAATTACCTATCTTTCCAAATTGTAATGTCCTTGTGGTTTGATAATGAAATATGTGAAAGGTCAAAGAAATTTGTCAAACAACTGTTACTTTTGAAGACAATGTAACACCCACAACCAGCTTTCATCCTAATATACTTTAAATTGCTTGCAATTATCGTATGTTGGAGATTCATCTGTGAAACAGATCGTTACTTAATGAATAACTACTTAGCTTTAAAATACTGAAGTATATAGGCCTACATGAAAAGCACCGAAACATATGATACATTTTAAATGTATCAACTGTTAATTTTATATTGCATGAATTGTTAATGATTTTCTAAGCTCTAAAAGAATGTTAAGTTCTAGAAATCAAAACCTTCCCCTGATGTTTTTACTAAAAATCCGAATCTAATGAGCATTCTTAAACAAGTGATGTTAAATATCACCATGAAACAACAGAGTGCGCATGCTTCTTTAACTAAAACCATCGTCATATTTGATTGAGAAGCATTGTAAGTTAGCTTTGTATTTTCTGTAAACTAGATGGCAAAAAGAGAACACAGCGCTTATGAAAAATTACAAGCACTTCTTGCTCATACATTTAAATAAGGTTTCGATTCAAAATCAATTAACAATAAATATCTTTTGATCTTAATCTCATATTCGATATAAAATGGTGTAACCATGTCTTAATATTTAGTTTTTAACATAACACTCCTATTAAAACACTTGCATCAATTACAAAATTAGATTTCTTTATCTAGCCTAAATCTTTGATGATTGAAACTAAAATAGCTTTATAGCTCTTCACATTAAAGATATGCAGTTACATTAAGTTACTATTCCCAGCAATATACTTGCCATTGTTTATTTATTAGGAATAATTCAACTCATTTAGCCCTCATCGCTCATGCTTATGTCAGTTTAGCCTATTTGATCGTATCATGGTATATAAAATATGGCTTATGTTGAATGAATTAGCAAAAATACCACGTAAAATATAGAAGAGTCAATATCTTGTTCGAAATTTAATCATGCAAGATTTTGAAATGTATTAACTTATACCAGATAGTGAAAAGATATTCAAAGCTCATTACAAATGGTGGAATATTGTTGCAAAGATAAGATAAATAAAATTGAATGCTATACGCTACAGGCCTAACTTTGAAACAGTCGTACATTCTTCGAAACTCAAGTAATATTAATACTAGCATTACCATGATCAGTAGAACATGTTTATACGGTAGTAATATACCCAACCTGTAGGTTTCTTTTAATTCGTGGACAACTTTTTTATTTCTTTTCCAAAGAAACAAACAGTGGTGTGAAAACGGTGATTCTTAATTTCAAATTTTATAAATATTTTGTTTCTACGCCTGTTGTACGCAAACAAAGTATTTGGATTGACTTGATTCTCTTTTTATACAGGGCATCCACGAATGATTTATACCCGAATATCAATTTTTTTTGTGGAATAGTGGGAAAAACTGTGGTCAAATCTTGTTAATTATCAAGTAAAACATGTTTTTAGGTTTCTCAAGAATTTTACATTTTTCAAATCGCATGCTCCTGTGGAAAGTTATAGAGATGGTTCCAAACAGGGTGTATTTTGCGAATTGTAAATCAGAGAAATTGTTGAACTTAAACATTCAATTAAAACTGACTACAATGAAACCCTCTATTTTCTTTTCTAAAGTTAAAACGTAAAATACAATTAAGGTTTATTGATTGACTCTGATGGATATAAAGGGTGTCCTTGAGCCTAGAATCTATAGCGATTTTGGTGACGCCTATACGTAGATTCTAGAATCTATGGCCTGAACAGCTTTACAATGACCAATGTCGAGATGTTACGCGCCTAAGGCTGCGATCACATAGAACTATACTTTACACTATACGGCACTATACAGGCACGTTTTACCTATCTATAGGACCTTTTTCTGTGATATAAACCCATCATCTCTGTACTATTTATATATACATGAAGCCATTTCAAAAAGCCCTCTGATCTCACTCCAGAAAAGAAATATTGTTTTCCAGGGTGAAATCAGTACGCTGACTAGCTCTAGTGATTATGGATTTACATTGTGGATAGTATCAAGTGTATCATGAAAAATAAGGTCCTATAATAGGTTGGACAAACGTGCCCGTATAGCGTATAGTATAGTTCTATGAAATCGCAGCCTAAGGGAAACCCGTGCAGAAAACTTACATTTGACATTGCTAATGACATCCGAAAGCTACTAGTTTGAATGGGTATTGTGGGTAGCAACTCAATATTAGGACCAGCATTTGTCGACGGGCACCTCAACGCGCCTAAGTATGTTGGCATAATCAACAGAAAAAATACTGTGGTTCCTCAACTTACCCGCCAATATGGTGTCTCGCTCCATATCTGATTAACCCTTACTGCACTGGCGCTGCCACTGCTTAAAATTTAACTTATTTCCTCTTTCTTAGCTATATGAGTTTTTTACATTTCAAGACATTGAATTTTTCAATTACTGACGTGTTTCTCATAGAATAATAATAGAGCAATCATAATACATATTTTGAAAATTAAAAATGTCTTCGAAGGTCAAAGGTCAACCATAATAAATTTGCATAAATCATTGAAAATATGGCATTTTAGGAGTGTTTGAGAAGTACATATAATAATTTTAATAAATAAAGAATAAAATAGATAAAATAAGTTGAAAATCATCAGAAAATACAACAGGTATACCGTATCTAACAACACTGACAAGTACTTTTTACAGGGACTGATTTGCTATTATAGAAGTGGCGTGGCGTTTTATCAATGTTCATTGGCCAAAACTGACCAAAAATTGATTAAAAGTACTTTTGCATTTGCCTGTTTTTATGTTCATATGAAAGTTGTTGCCAATATCCATAGGCATATATTCAAAACATTTTTAACTATAAATATTGAACAATGTGTGTGTTATAAAGAAAAACAAATAACAAAAAATTGTAAAAAGTAACCAAACCTACCGAATTCGGAAGATTTGTCATTTTGTTTTTTAGGTTATCCTTTCCTACAAATCATTGAAGTAAATTCTGGTTGGAATTTGTATTTCAAAACATACTATACCAACACAAATTGAGAATATGATGATTTTGATGAAACCTAAGGAAAATGTAGAAGACTTATTGACTTTTGTAGAAAAGCTGTTCGTTTCATGAAAATGTATGATTTATTTTTTTCTTCTGATTTTTTGAAACCAGGTATAAATCATTCGTGGACACCCTGTATATAGTAAATTGTTTCTATAATATTTGTGTGGATCTTTTGACTAGTTAATTTGACAAGTAAATGATTTAAGGTACAATTTAGGATTTAGAAAACACTGGACACTGTCACACCACCATCCAGAATGATATATTGAAAACCAGTTGTATCTCAATTTTAGCCATATCTGTGTAGATGTATTTTTACTTTTTTATTTTACTGCATTTAAAGCTTTATTTAGAACATAAGTCATCATTCTAAGTGGAACTTAATCTAGGCTGGTCCCTTTAAATATTGCTTTATTACTTTTAAAACAATTTTAGATAAAAATAATATGCAAAGTTCAAACTAAAAGGCTATATTAGGAGCAATGTGCCAGGAAAAATGAAGTTGAGGTTGAGGCTCTTCACGTACCGCCGATGTGGAGTCGGTCCTGATGTTTTGAGCGGAAGCATGGAGAGTGACCGCTAGGCTTGAGAAAGCAATAGATAAATGCTGTGCCAGTTTGTTAAGGAGAGCCTTCGACATCCCTTGGCAGTCACATGCCACATGCAGCTAACTATACGGCAAGCTGGCTCCAATGGGCGAAATATTAAACAAACAAAAAACCCGACTGCGGTTTGGACACTGTGTCGGGACAGATGGGGCCCGGGCATGGAGGTGGAGGCGGAAGCCAACCACGCGGGAGTTGCATCGGGCATCTGATGGAGGATTCGGGGATGGAGGCGGACGACATCAAGAAGAGTGACAGACAGGTTTATTTATTTATTTATTTATTTATTACGGTTTAAAATACCAGAAATGCAGTCCGGAGACTGAAACAACTGGCTTACAATACACACAATACAAAATACTATGATAATACAGATACAAAAGCATAAATTGCACAAACGCCATGAAAAAGCAACAGAATGCATTACACAATGAAATAATGGGAATTCAGTCTGTCAACGGCTGCTGGAATTGTGGATTTTCTGTATCTGGTGGTTCTGCATCTGGGTGGATCAAGTTGATTTGAAGTCCTGAGATTACGACCATGCCTAGCATGTTTGGAAGTTGGCAACATAGCCCTATGACGGTCAAAATTAAGGATGCTTTGGCCAAACCCATGCAGAAGATGTTCACGTCTTTCAACCAGAGAACAGGGTTCAAGTTGCTTCAAAGCCTTTGCATTGGATTCGTACTGGTTTCCTAGGATGATACGACAAGCTCTTTTCTAAATAAGTTCCAATTGGTCAGCTTGTTGTTTGGTAATACTACTGTGCCACAAGGGACTGGCGTATTCAAGAATGGGCCGTACATACATCCTGAAAACCGAGGTCAAATCCTCTGCAGAGGCCATGAAACGTCTGAGGACATAAAGCATATACA
>JXSR01S010440.1:7786-19275 GCA_000969725.1 Ophiothrix spiculata
AACATAATATGACTAGAGGGAGAAAAATCCACATGGAGGGCAAACAAATGAAAATCACAAGATTAAACTGGCTACTTGAACATAATATGACTAGATAACTCAAGTCACTTGACCAAGTATGTGTTGCTCATCATGGTTGTATGGTTGGTTTATTTCATGTATGAGGGGGTTTGATAAGTTGGTGGCCTGAGGTAGAAGATCCCCTTCTTTTGTTAGAATTCAGCAATTGTTATTTATATGTTATGTAGATTAACTCAATTAATGAATAATTGGAAAGTTTCATGTAAATAGATGCTTTCTTTTTTATTTTACAGAACTTTAAAACTTGCCTGTTGGAGGTTTCTAAGGTGAGAGTTGATTTTTCCTTGAAACTGAAGAAACAACATAACTTAACTGACATGCATTGACCTTCTGCACCCAACGAATTCAACAAAGAAAGAGTGTCAAGACTTGAAAGAGATTACTCTTTCAAGAAGCGTGAAATTTATTGGGCTGCAGATTTCAACAATGTCAGAGAGAAGATGGATATGGGAGTTCTTGGTATCACAATATTTATTTTTTATCGATTCTTAATGCCAAATTGTAAACCTGTAACAGATAAGTTTTAAAATACTGTAAAATAAAAACCAAAGCAGGTATATTCCAAATATTCATCAATTGAGTTGATCTACATGACATGTAAATAACAAATACATAGCTCATCTCTTTCTACCTCAGGCCACCCCTTAAATTCACTGAACTTAGGACGTACATAACAAACTATGCAGTAAATTATGCAGCATCTGTACACAAGTGATTAACTTGCGTGTAAATGCTGTTAGACTTGCGAAACAATACACACTAATGCTTAAATGGGGCGACTATGTAGTAACTTTGGTTTATACTTTTAGGTTGTTTTTAGTTTATATTCTAAATATACTTTTAAGTAAAAATACCATGTCCTACTTACCCTCATTTCCACTTGGTCTTCTGTTTCCTTAGTTTTGAATGCCAAGTATTCTTTTTCTAATCTAAAAACAAAGTAGTCATAAAAACATACATTGTTGAATTTAAAGCTTGAATAAATATCACATAGCGGAAACATCACAAGTGCTGATACCTTGCAATGTTCAGAATTTGCCTAAATAAAGGAAATGGAAGTGGGGATAAATCCTGAATCAAGAGATCACTATTGCATGATGCCCTTAAGGCTCAGTCACAGAATCAATATATAGAGCCCAAACTGCCAAAATCAATATCCCATGTCAATATTTATCAGTGACCAGATTGAAATTTATCACAATGTAATTTTGATCCAGGGGTTTCTACACTAGAGTCAAGTGCCCAAACCAAGATGTCAGGGTAATGCGCTTATCAAGGCACTAGTGGGGAGCTTGGCCAAATTTGTTCCCTTTAAGCTGACAAATACCCTGCCATTTTCTGATGGCTGCCTCACAGGACAGGGCAACTTCAAGCGCCTAATCCCTGACCAAGTCCCGGCCGTAATACCACATCCTTGTCTAGAGCTCGACTCAATTCCCGGCTCAAAGAATCTCATCAAGCCAAGGTCGTAACATTTACAATGCACAAATCCCCCACTATATCATGACAAATTCCCTACTATGCCCAGGTACATGGGGGCCGGAAACACAACTGACAAGCGCATAACACCCATTTTCATTGCAGGACATCAATGTCATAGCCTCAATTACAATAATGAAATCACAGGCCTCTCTTACCTTTTAATTTTCTTGGCATTGTACTTGACTTGATATGCTGTGTTCATCAATAATTTTGGTTCTTGTTCATGAATTTTTGGTGCAATTTTCTGTAGAAACTGTATATGAAAATGAGTGAAATAAACTTCATTAAGGTGGAAGCTCAAGGCAGTGACAGGGCATAATGTACCATTTTTATCAATATTTTGATCAAATTCTCATAAAGAAATATTATTATTATAAGTCCTACAGAATTGGCATATATAAAATTCACCCGATTTCAAAATAAAGAAACACGTATCTTCCCTGTTTTAGTTTGGATATCTTTTTCATGTGTAGGCAACACTGTATAGTGAAAAATAATTAAACTATTATTTCTGGTTTACTTTGTGACCCAGTAAACAGCAACGTTCACGCAGTTGTCTCCAACGCGGGTGTACACTTTCAAGGTTGTGACAGGCCGCATCTAGGCTCATGAGTATGCATTCTAAAATTAAATCAACAAACAATACATTTCAATTTTTTTAAAAAGTTAGTACTGTAATTGGGAATAATGAGAAATTTCAACAACGAATAAGAAAGACTTACCCTTAGCATTTCTTCCATGTCATGTTTAAGTAATTCTTCTAGATTGAGTTGCAATATAGCTATTCCTACCCTAAATATAGTTTCCATACCCTGAAATTAACAGCAAATAATTATATAAGTCATTCATACCATGTTAATGTGTATAAAAATGCCATTTTCTAGGGTTGTTGATCGACTAAAACAAATATTTTGACAATTTGTTTATTCCCCTAATGTAAAAAGTTAAAGACGATTGCGGTGTTAATTTTCACCAGCAGATAGCAGTGTTAGAGAATTGTTTGTTGGTCAGTGGCGGGATGATTTTGACAAAACACTTGTGTGGTATCTAAGTCTAAGATTTGCGCCTTATAAGCAAAACGCAATGCACATACTTGTTATTTACACATTTGGTAAGCATTCTACCAAAAAAAATTGTTTTCGAGAGCATTTGTTTTGAGGTTTGGGGATCTTTTTATGGACTTTTCTTGTACTTTTTCTTGTACTTTTTGTGCAATTTTAAATTAGGGCGTACATATTGGACCATAACTGAACACATCATAAACAAGCCACAAGGTTTTAACTCAGAATTGAATTCTTGTGGAATGCTTCTGGCATCTCTATGGCTCACACACGCTGCCCGGACTCCGCATGGACACCGTCCAGTCACCAACCGATATCCGGTCGGTGTTCACTGAATTTCATGACAAACACATTGTAACATCACCGAAAGGTTATGTGACCAGGGTATTATATTATGACTTTCACTTGTGGAAAGTAATTACATTTACTGAAAAGAAATACTCCTTTTTAATGCAGACGACCACCTTAGTTGCATTTCACTCACCTCTGATATAAAGACGTCCATTATTGTACATGATAATGAAATAGGTAATATGACTGCAAATAAAGTGAGGAACCACGAGGATGCATACATAGAGGTATGGAAGCCCTGAGCCGTAAAATGTTTGTGCAATTCTGGTAATAAATCCTGAAAGAAAAAAAACAACAACATGCAAATGAACAGTAGTATAATCAAACCAAGACCAAAACATTTAAAATCTGAAACAAATTTTTAAGAACAACATTTTGACCCACAAAAAAAGTTGGATGGAATCAAAATCCCAGGATCAAAATTTATGTTTCTATTTTAATGTAAAACCAAAATTATTGAAAGGTCATTCAATTTTGCTTTATGCTACAAAGTAAAAAAAAATAAAATTTCAATAAAACATTATTTATTGTAGCAAATATTTTTCAATTCTCAGATAATGTTACAGGGAATTTCCATTTAAAAAATTGGCAAAGTGAAAATATTTTCAAAATATTTGTTTTATGGTTTAATGAAATTGTGTTTCAATATAGCTTTTTTAATTTTGACATTTTTGAAATTTAAAAATAACAAACAACATATTTCATTAAGAACAACCCTGAACTGAGAACCAGTGAATTCTCATCCCGGTATGTTTTATTTTCATTATTAATCAAAAACGTCTGAATTTTCTGATATTTTCCAAAGCCTGAGCTATTCATCTACAATCTTTTTAAAAATTATAAGAAGTTTTTTAAGTTTTCACATTGATAGTGACCAATCTTGGAGCAGACCCACAGCATCATATCACGTTCAATCTTTAGTTATTGGGACATGATATTTGAAGTAAGACCTGAACTGTAGATATTTCTAGACAGTGGACAAATACATTTTACAAATTGAAACCCAGTTCAAAACAATCAGACTAATGATATTGCATTAAGTCTAGACTGAAATAAATATTAGTTTGCAATACCAATATCTACTCAATTTCTCAAGCTGGTTTTCTCCCTTAAAAATTACATTACATCAAAGGTACCTGTACTTTGACATTTTTTGACATATTCAAAATTTACTTTTAAAAAGTCATGAACAAAATTACCTGCAATAAATTAGGGTGAAAGGAGGAGGGAGGGTTGGCAAAAAACTATATCAATGTAATGAGGCTAATTTGTTATTTGTTATTGTTCTGAACAATGACAACGGTCAAGGATCACTGGTTGTGGGCGATCAGCCACTGGTTGAGTTTTGGTCCCAAACATAATCATACCAATATTCTTATATTTTGAGAAAAATGTAAAATTCAATTTTATCCGTTTTCTAGTGGATCGAAGACATACAAACTACACAATACTACCACTGATTATATATTGGAGGGTTCTAAAAGATCTCAACAAATAAACAAATTACATCTTTAAATCAAGAAAACTCTGACAAAAAAGATGAGTTTTAAGGTGCCGTTTGAAGTGAGGAATTGAATGTATGTTGGGGAGGATGTTTGAAAGCCAATTCCAAACAGCCAGGGCAGCAAAATAAAATGAGAATCACCGGCCTACTTAAGATTAACAAGGGGAGATTTCAATAGTCTTTGGGTAGAAGATCAAAGAGATCAAGCAAGGTCCGTATGTGGAGAGCGTAGCAGATAGTAAAGAACCTTCAAGATCTGAAAAGCAAGAACAGCTAGCTAATACTGAAATAGAAATTCTAAAGGCAGTCAGTAAAGCTTGTATATGATGAGTGATGATATGATCATACTTTCTTTTCATCATTTTTTTGAGCCGCACAATTTTGTATTTTTTGAAGTCTGTTAATTTGATCAGTGTTGATGCCAGTCAAGAATAAATAAAGGTGGTTTCAGATAGTTGATGTGGTTGCAGCTTGTAGCTGTTGCAGACGACAAAGCATTTGCAATTTTGAACTGTTGTGATGTAGCAATACACATATAGTCAAAGATGGTCAGTTGAGTGAAAAGTGAACTTATTCCAACGCATAATGATGTGTCGTTCTGACCATCACAACAATGTAATTGATATATCAGCTTGTCGTGTTTGCTACCAAATTGTCAAGGTCAAGTTTGGGAACTTAAATTTTTAATGTCACACTGGTCGTACAACCACCACGACAGACACTAGAGAAATCAATACAGCGACCTACCTGTATCATACATTCTAGTTGGTACATACAAAGACCTAGTTCTGCCATGCTGGGCTTGAAGAGCTCTCGTAAACGGTAATCTTGCATTAATTTCACTAGCACACAAAATGCCTCTTCCTCTGGCATCTAAAAATGAAGATCGATAAATGATTATAATAGTAATTACCAGGAACTAGTAGTCATATATTACACATGCATAAAATGAAAACTTAAAAGCAAGTTTTCTCTGCTTTAGGTATTCCGACATGTCATGCTTCGAAGAATCGCAACTCCATTTCTGGATGTTATAACAAGTATCATTTTCAAGCTAAAGGTATGCACTTTTCAAAACTTTACTCACAGGATGATATTTTGTAGTTGAAAATGAAAGCTGGTATTATGCAAGGAGTTAAGAAACACATGTACATTTCAACTCTGCAAAACTCACAATTTTATTGGGATGCAACTTGTATGTGTATTTTGTAGTAAAGTTCAAAGCGAAAAATGCTGACTTTATAGTGGTTTGTGATGGATGGTCACATAATATTGGCCATAAGAATTATTATTATTATTACATCTATGAAGGAGACTATAGAGCACTGTGGCTCTCAAGCCCGGGGGGGGTACTCACGTATATTGACGGTACGGGTATGTGCCGCCCTCAAGACCCCCTTTTCACGCCCTGTCTGCCGCTCCCCGAGACCCCCATTTCAAGCACAACCCTTAGTTCGCAAGCCTTATTTTCAAAAAATTTCAGTTCCCTAGCCTCATTTTTCGAAATTTAGTTCCCAAGACCCCCATTTCAAGCAAAATTTCGAAAATGTTTGCTTCCAGAGCCCAAATTTTGCCCAAAAAACTAGTTCTGAAGGGTCATTTTTTGGTCCCTTCAGTTCTCTAGACCCCCTTTTCAGAGTCAATCTTCCGTTCCCTAGACTAGGGTTTCAGATATCGGGGCCGCACATCCCTACCAAAACCAAAGTTGAGTACCCCCCCCCGGGCTCTCAAGGGCTCTCAAGTAGTTCTTCCAATGTGTCACACGAATGAGAAAATTGCATGGAAAAGCACCTTTTTCTCAGTGTATTTCTAATGTAAATTATTTATTTATTTTTTTAGAGAGAATCAAAGTGCCAATTAGTCCAAGCCAAAGCACCAAATTTACTCTAGAGTAAAGTTTGAATCAATTATATGTGGGCTTATTGATTGAAATCGTTAAAAAAAATCAGCTGACTTTACATGTTTTCATTCAGCCCAAAGCCATATCAAATGACACACTATTTAGACAACAATAACTGAGCACCATCTTTTTTGAGGTCATTGTTTAAAATCCGAGGTGTTGTGTACTGAGGCACAAAACAAACACCGACGATTTTAAACAAAGACAGATTTAAAAGATGGTGCAAAGTTATTATTGTCATTAATAACCGCTCTTTCGACATTTTAATGCCTTTTATGTGTAATTTTATGAAGAAATACTTTATTAACTGTCATTGTTACCCGATAATGACAGCGCAGTTGTTTGCGTAAAAGTAGAAATAATCTCAAGAGATTGGATACGCATGTTATTAATGTATGATATCTACCCACATGCCTACAAAGGGTGCAATTCCAGAATTTGTAAAATACATGCCAGCTTATGGTAAAATTGTATGCTAGATCAGTATTACAATTTATGATATAAAATGTCATTACATTTCATTTTAGACAAACATTTAGAGATCACAGACTTCATACACTGGCCTGTGTAATCAGGTCGTCAGCCAATGAATTCAAATTGAGGGTATTCGGGTACACTCAGTTCCTGTCAAAGAAAATCACCTCTAGGTGTCAAAATTTTGTTGTGCGTAAAGACAAAATTGCCAAAATAATCATTTACACAAATGATACGCCAACCTGCACGCACAGCCTGTGTGCATGTTTTCAATATTCGCGCATCATAACAAGATGCAATTTTCGCGCATCATAACAAGATGACATTTGTCGACATAAGTTATGTCGACAAATGTCATCTTGTTATGATGCGCGAAAATGATAAGGTATGTCGACAGAAACCTTATCAGCAACCCAATACCCCCAATTTGATCCCCATTCCAGAATTAAAATGACAGGGAGTCTGTGATATTTCCACTCTAAATCTATGATTTTAGACCAGATAATCTTTTTTTATCACACCATACTAGTGGATTACCTGGAGAATAAAAGACTTATGTGTAACATAACCATGCCACAGTTAATCTTACCCTACCCAGGCTAAATGCTCTCAAGTGTACTTTACCTGCATAAGTAGAAGTCCTACAATAAAGCCGCAGCCTTGGCAGTAGCCTACTTCCCGGTCATGTAATGAATACGCCTGCAATGCAAGAAGAATGCCATTAGAATCAAGCCAACAAGTATTGTGTCACTTGCATATCAAAACAAAGTGTTTGCCTGCCTGCACTTATGTCTGATTTATAAACATGAAATTAAAAGCAACCAGTGTTTATTACTAGAAGATGGTAATAAAACAATACAACTCTTCTCATTGTCTAGAAACAATATAGTTAGTTACCTAGTGCAAAGTAACAATTAACCCTAACTGATTTCGTAACTTTTTCCGTTTCCTCAAAAAGGGAAAAATGAAAATGCAAGTTTTCACCAGGATCAAAACTGGGGACCTTCCATTTCCCAAGCAAGTGATAACCATAGCAAGCCACCACTGAGTTGCTGCCCGAACAGCAATTTGGTCCCTGCATACAACCCCTATCTGTGACATATCCAGACTAAGCACATTTTCATGATTTTCTACAGTGAGATTTAGTGAGACTTGGTTCGGTTAGGGTTATATGAATTTAAAAGATTACTTGTTCATTTTGGCATGCTGAACATGGCCCTTGTTCCTAGAAAATTTAATCAATAGCTAGCTACTTGAGATAATATACCATTGCTGCCCAAATACATAAGGATTCTACTGAATGCTTGAATGGAATTCATACAAATCCAGTCCAAAGTGCAGACTGACAAATGCCACGTTCTGATGTGGCAAGTTATATTTTTTCATACAAAATGCTGAAGTTCTGCAATTCCATGAAGGTTTGCTAAATATAAAATGATAGTTTCCACTCGCAAACCAAATTTTTAGTATTAGCACTTTAAATATTTTCAAAATAACCAATTTAAAAAGTATGGACAGATATCTGTCAGACTTCAAGTTGGGGCCCTGGATAGTAACCTACTTTTACACTCATGTAATGAATATGGCTGCAATGAAAGAATAACATGCCATTAGGAGGCAACAACATAAATGGAGCGCATCACATTCTTGACAGTAAAAACACAGCTGAATACAAAAAACAAACTCACTTGTCTGAAATGATGTTGTGGTTTGTCATTTTTATTTGATTAGCTATCTATAAAGACAATTTCAAATGTAGCTAACAACTCATCCTAATGATATTTCTGAAATGGATCTAGCATACATGTATTATCTAATGATTAACCTTGCACCCAAAATGTGTTTTAAAACTTGCTGTTTTTGATACTCATGCTAAATTCAGAACATCATCATTCTAAAATGCAATTATGGTAGTTGCATCATTCATAACCTGACATCATAGGCATCCAATTAAAGGGACTAGCCTAGATTCCATCTAGAATTAAAAACTTATGGGATGCTCTAAATAAAGCTTTAAAAAAGTGCAAAAATTTATACACAAATGGCTCAAATTGAGAGAACTAATTTGCAATATATCATTCTTTGATGGTGGTGTGACTATCCTGTGTTTCATAAATCCTAAATTTGTACCTCAGATAGATTTACCAGATAAAAGATCAAACAAAGCTCCTAGATATAATTTAATACATATTAAAAGAGAAATAATTTCATCAAAAATAATTTGTTTAGCTATCACAGGTGTAGAAACAAGATTTTTTTTAAGTTTTCAAACTAGAAACACTGTTTTCACACCACTTTTTTGCGCCGGTGAAATAAAATAAAGTAGGTAAAGAATTGCAATTTTCTCCAATATTCCTCAAAATCATGGAAAACTACTTGTAGGTTATATTACTATAAACATGTTCTATCGATAAAACGAAAAGTAAAACAATATGTAGGTAACAAATTAGTGGGAAGAATCTAGGTCAGATCTAGGATGGATGTATTCAGAGGTAAATAACTGCTGAATTATCACATTTCTCTCTTATATTTTACAATATCAACACAAAAGTCAGACACAATTTTTCACCACATTTTTTACAACTCTGTGAATAACCCCAAATTAAATGGATTTTCCTTTTTTCCATATCGCAGAAAAATTGTAGGCTTCCTTTCATATGTAAAAGTAAAAACAAACAGGACTTTACAGCTCAATTGTGGTGGATGGTCAAGAAGCATCCATTTGGCAACTACCATTAAATGGTTTTTATCGCTAGGTCACATGAAAGAGATGAGCTCCATTGATGTAATTGACAACTAAAGTCTCTCCAATGTAGCTGTTCGTGACTGTGATTTAATAAGACATCCAACATTAGAAATGCCAACAGCATACTTGAATGCAATATCATTATCAATTGTGACTGGTTATAAAGACTAAAATAAAAGATAAAAACCATTTGAAATCTGAAATTCTAGGAACTTATTATTTGTACTACAAATAATAGAGGATATTACAGTTACCTCTTTTCCCTTTCCCCTTCATTTTTTTTTTTTGGGGGGGGGGGGGTGATTGACTTGCTTACATATATATATCTCACAAATTATACTAATTTACCTTTAAAAAATTGCTATGCTCTATATAGCTTTAATACGACATCCATTTGGCTGCACTTTAAATGAGGCAAACAAACATTGTAATTTGGAATTGTCAAGTACATTTCATGATTAAAAATTGATAACATTTCTGAATGTTTCAATATTAGCCTACAAAACTGCTGTAATACCCTTTCATGACCAAAAAAGGTTGTTCATGTATGTTGTTTTTCTTTTTTGAATTGTTAACCTCTAATTTTATTATCAACCAGATGGTCTAGATTCAATAATTAACTTGATTAATTATTAAACTTGATTAGGTTGAAATGATTGTGTATATTTAATTCCTTGATTTCACGCAAGATATTGGCATAGTGATTTCGATGTTCATATTTCTTTTAGGTATATTGTGTCCCGACTTAAAATCTTCAACATTCTCACAGAAACAACCTCAAACTTATTCTCTCCAAAAACTCAACTATTTTCTAGCCTTACAATGAACATGGAATGATATCTAAATGGTTTCTAACACACATTTAATAATGAACTGCACTGATATAACAGGGCAATTTTTGTGTTTTACCCAAATGCATCATAAATCTTAGCCAGTTGAAAATTTCCACTTTTTTAGCTCCAACACATATTTCAGTCAAAATAAAAACTGACAAGCGTAAAAAAAATCTTCACAATATGGGGCAAACATTTTCCTTTTTGCCTCTCTTTTCCCCTCTTGATTTTCAATTTTCCCTTATCTTTCTTCTCATTTACTCTTTTTTTACCCCATTTTCTTTTCCAAGTAAGTTCAATAGACTCTGTTCTACTGAATATATAACTCCAGAACAAATACATGTAAAGACAATAACAAACCACCTTTAGCATTATATTCTGAGTATCAACCGACAATCTTCAAAAGCATATACGCAAAAGGAACCACTTTGAACCACAAAAAGACCAATTCCATGGACCAACATGGATAAATGTCTTCAACAAAGACTAAATGACCTGCCCCCTATCTGTTATGTTACACCACTGATGAACTGTCTACCATACATCTTGAATACAGAAATTGTAAAAACACAGGGCATTCCAGATCACTCGCACATATAGTATATGTTTTCATCTAAACAGTTTTTGATCCTTTAAATCTTCCTCCTTTGCCAAACTGTAATATATTTTCTACCACTTTGGCACAACATCCTCTTTAAAATGAACCAAACAAATATTGTGATTAGGAATTTCCAAGTACATTTCGTGATTAAAAATTGATTGATATTTCTGAACGCTCTTGCATTACATTGACCATGAGCTTAATCAATAACTGGTGCACAGATCTAATTATAAACCATGTACCATTTAGCTTGGATGCACAAATTGTGGCGATACATTTATACAGTATCCCGGAATAAAATAAATCCACAAAAATAGGTTCCAGAAAATATGTTACATAAAATACATGGTATAGATTTTCTATATTTCCAAAGCTAAGGGACAAAAAATGTGTTTTCTTGGCCATTAAGATGAACTTTCAGAGGAAGAGTTGGTCAGTCTGGAAAAGTTTTTTTTT